>JAOBSW010000030.1:0-142679 GCA_026214975.1 Gentiana macrophylla
TTTCAACCCACACAAATGTTGGGTCAAAGCGCCTCGAGCTCCTATACCTCGCTTCAAAGCTTTGCAAGATCATCTAAATTCCAAACTACCCTCGTAATCCTCCTCATCGTAAAAACTTCAACTCCTGTAATTGCATTTACGATGTCGTGGTTAAAAGTGACATTTTTAGTTCTGTGGGTAATGGGCCAGACTTAGTAAGCTCATCCCGTGACAATGTAGATAAAACCTAATAAAACTCCAAGCTACTAAAGTCGTGGTTAATCTCCCTTCTCTTCTAGTCTGCTAGTTCTAACCAATCGACGCTTTTAAAGATATCTCTAACTTCATCACCTAAGTCATCCAAATCTAATCCTTTTCCACTAAAACATCACATTTACTATAAATTTTTCATACGCCTCTCTAGCCTCTTTGTGGTGTCTGCTTTTATCAAGCTACGGCTTCTTCTTCGTGTGATAAAATTATAGTGCCTACGACCGAGTTGATATAGAATGTTTGATTTTCGCTTTTTGTAGATTCTTTTACTCGACTCACCATTCTACGATATTGGTAAAGCCAATCAACAATAAAAACAACAAAAATAAAAATGTCACAACACACTCAAAAATCAAAACAATTGAAATTAATCTAAAAATTATGAAAAATAACTTAAATTGATAACTAAATAAACTAAAGTATACCTTAATATGAAGAAAACGCTGAAAAGTAGGTCGAAAAGTTGTTAAAGTCGCTGGAAAAATGTAGCCTGCTTTTTTATCCTTTTGACTTTTTTTCAAATTGGTGTATAAGAGAAGAGATGGAAAGAGGAAGAAATCACAGTGGTGTAGAGTGAGATGAATTTTTAAAAAGAATTCAAGAAAAATTTCGAAAGGGTGGTAGGTTTGGTAAAAAGCGGTGCCAAAAATTAGTGAAGAAGCAAGAAGAAGAAAAGAAAGGTCCCCGCTTTTCTTTATGTTTTAGACCCTCGACCGGTCCGATTAAGCGCTTGATCGGTCCGTGTTCAATTTTTTCACTTTTTCCGATTTTTTTACTTTTATGATTTTTGATTAAAACTTATAAAATTCTTATAAAACTTAATTATAATCTTAAAGATAAGTTTATAATAATTTTTAAAACTTAATAAAATAAAATTTAAAGGAAATCTTATAATTTTATAACAATTTCTAAAAATTTAATAAAATCTCTATAACACATTAATAAAAAGGCTTATAAAAATTTAATAAATTTATATTAACTCTTATAAAACATCTAAATAAAAACTAAAAAACTTTTATAAAACTTTTATAGTAACTCCTTAAATTTCATAAAGATCCAATTTTATAAAATTTTCGTAAGTTATGCTAAAATTTTATAAAATAAAACATAAGAAAAGACTCAAACTTTAAGTGGGTTCCTCGATTCTTCGATTTCTAAATCTTCCGTAGTTCGATATAACGCTCAATCAACCTAACTCCTAAAAACGAGGCATTTGAATTATCTCTCGAATTCCATCGATTTTCGGATAACCACCTAATCGCTTCCTTCCTAACAATATTCAAACACTCATCCCTGGATTTGGCTGTGTTTTTCCCCACATCATTCAACATGTTCACTTTTCCACAGATTCTCAGATCTCATCGTAAACTTTGCCTCTTCTTTTTTATTGCACTTTGATGTTCCATTACGCATTTCTCTCAACTGATCTCTCTCAACAATTTCTTGTTTTGTTCAAAAACTAAAGCTTCTATAGCAAACACGACATCTTTATCAAAGCCTAATTTCAAAAGTAAAATAAAACTCCTATTCTATCTAAAAATGCATCCAGCTTCTTTTACGCCTATCCGTAAAAGATTTAATCAGAGTTTAAACATAAATAAAAATACGTAAAAGTAGAGTAAAGATAGATAGCACTGTATTCGGCCGATTTCGCTCGCTTTTCGCTTTTTAGTTTTTTTCGCTTTTTCAATTTGTCGGGGATCAATCAATAGCATTACTTCTTCTCTTTAGTGTGATTCCTTCTCCCTCCACAAATAACTTCACTGCGGGCCATTGGCTATAAAAGTTGTATTTCCATCGCTTAGTTCAACAGCCTGCATTTGTAAACCCCTGTTACTTTAAATGGACTCGCCCATCTTGACTTAAGGTTACCCGGAAACAACCTCAAACGTGAATTGTACAAAAGCACTCGATCACCTACATGGAACTCACGCTTAAAGATTCTCTTATCATGGAAAGATTTCGTATGCTCCTTTGTAGATTCGAAAGCATTTTCATAAGAATCGAGACGAAATTCTTCTAGTTCTCATAATTGAAGCAATCTATGATCACCGACACTTTAGATCGAAATTCGTAAATTTAATAGCCCGTAAGGCTTGGTGTTCTAACTCAACCTGAGATGACAAGACTTACCAAAGACCACTTTATAGGAGAACAACCAATTGGTGTTTTAAAAGTCGTCTATATGCCCATAATGCATCATCTAATTTAATCATCAGCTTTTACGATTTGAATCAATCAAGCTTTCCACGATTCTTTTGATTTCTATTGACACACCTCTACCTAACCACTAGTTTGCGTGATGATAAGTATGCCTTAATTTATGCTACACCATATTTTTCAACTATCTTAGTAAATGGTTTATTACAAAAGTGTGACCTCTATCACTAATGATAGCCCTCGAATGCCATATCCGTAAATATATTCTTTTAAGGAATCGTATGACATCTTTGGTATCATTAGTTGGAAGAGCTTCATTTTCACCCATTTCGAGACATAATCTACCATTACAAGAATAAATCTTTTCCAAAAGATATAGTGAAAGGTCCCATGAAATCTATACCCCAAACATCAAATAACTCACATTCTAAAATAGGTTGCATAGGCATTTCATGTTTTTAGATACATTTCCCATTTTTGACAAGATTCACAAGATTTAACATACTTATAAGCATCTCTATATAGTGTAGGCCAATAAAAACCACATTGTAAAACTTTAAAAGCAGCTTTTCCAACCTCCATGATGACCTCCTCGCCTCACGATCATGACAAAACGACAAAACACTTAAAATTTCATTATCAGCACACATTTTCTGATTATCCCATCCGAACATTTACGGAAAAGGTCCTGGTTCCTCCCAAGAATAAAATTTTAAGTCATAAAAGAACTTTCTTCTTTGCCATGTCCAATGAGACGGAATATAATCACAAAGTTAAGTAATTAATGATATCTCCAAACCAAGGTGATATTTCCTAAGAAGGAATTCTATTCTTTAATAACCGCAAGGTTGAATGAGTATCTATTCTAAATAGCTTGTTCATCAGAAATGAATCTTTAATTTCATTCCTTTTTCTTCATCATTTTCCATTCTACTTAGATGATCTCACATTACATTCTCACTTCCTTTTTTATCTTTAATTTCAATATCAAATTCTTGAAGTAAGAGAATCCATCTAAGAAGACGAGGTTTAGCATCTTTCTTACTCAAGAATACTTCAGGCTGAATGGTCTCAGATAAATTATTACCTTAGAACCAACAATATATGATCGAAACTTATCTAAGGCAAAAATTATGTTCAACAGCTTTTTCTCGTAGTTGCGTAATTAAGTTGAGCAGTTGTTTAATGTGTGGGATGCATAGTAAATAGCTTTGAGAATTTTGTTATATCTTTGACCTAAAACAAATCCCTACAACTAAATCACTTGCATCACACATAATCTCAAACGGCAAATTCCAACTGGTGCTACTAGCACCGTGCAAAGAGTCAATCTCGCTTTTAGTGGTCTGAAAAGCTTCCATACATTTACTATCAAAGTTAAAAGGTACTTCCTTTCAAGTAAATGACTTGTAGGCTTTGCTATTTTTGAAAAATCTGCAATGAACCTTCTATAAAATCCTCGCATGTCCGAGAAATCCTCTTAGGTTCTTAAATTAATCGTGGAGGTAACTTTTCAATTACTTCGACTTTAGCTTTATCAACTTCAATACCTTCTTCAGAGATTCTATGACCTAAAACAATTCCTTCGATACCATTAGATGACACTTTTCCTGGGCTTTAAGATTAGATTGGTATCTTCACAATAATTGTAACACTCTGCTCTAAGTGTAACAAACAAACATCAAATGAATCTCAGTAAACACTAAAGTCATCCATAAACATTTCTAAGAATTTCTCAACCATATCAAAGAAATATAGCCATCATACACCTTTGAAACGTAGTCGGTGCATTACATAAACCAAACGGCATTCTCTTATAAGCAAAAGTTCCATAAGGACAAGTGAAAGTAGTTTTTCTCTATCTCCCGCCGAATGAATATCTCAGAATATCCTAAATAACCATCTAAGAAACAAGAATACTTATGTCCACTTAAACGTTCCAACATCTGAGCTATGAATGGAAGTGGATGATGATATTTCTTAGTATGATCATTTAGTTTTCTAAAATCAATGCACATTCGATAACCTGTAATCACCCTTGTCGGAATCCATTCATTATTTTCATTCTCTTTCACTGTGAAACCTCCTTTCTTTGGTACCACTTGAGTTGGACTTACCCATTCACTATCCGATATGGGAAAATTATCCATATTTCTAATATCTTAATGACTCTTTCTTAACAATTAACTACAAATTTGGGTTGAGGCGGCTATGTTGAATACAAGGTTTAGCATCTTCCTTCGAATTATCTTATGAACGCAAATCTCGTGGCTAATACCTTAATATCGGCAAATCCGTCCATCCAATGCCTTTCTTATGCTTTTTCAACATTCTAATTAATTGATCTTCTTGTTGCTCGCTTAAAGATGAGGAAATAATAACCAAGAATAGATTATTAGTTTCAAGAAAGCATATTTCAGATTTAAAGGTAACGGTTTCAATTCCGCATTCTTAGGTGGATCTTCCAAAGTGATGGTTTAAGAACTGGTCCTTCTAATTCTAATTCCAAATACTTATTCCATGATGGTTTAAGTAAAACTTCCTTTATCTAGAGAAAGAATTACTCTTTCATTTCAAAGTTGTCTTTCTCATCTTCCTTATAGATAGATAGAGTTAAGCATTCTTCTAATCATTCTTCAAAAGTTGGTAATCGATTATCATAGATGTAATGAATATCTTCTATAAAAGAACATGATTCGTGATCCTGATGGATGGTTCATAGCTTTGAAAATATTGAAAGTAACTTCATCTTCATTGACTCTCGTAATTAACTCTCCTTCTCGACATCTATTAAAGTTCTTCCTGTAGCTAGAAATGGTCGACCAAGATAAGTGGCGCTGAATATCCTTCTTCCATTTCCATAAATACAAAGTCTACTGGTAAATAGAACTTGTCTACTTTAACCAATACGTCCTCAATAATTCCTTTAGGTATTTAATCGATCTATCTCGCCATCCGCAGAGTCATTTCGCTTTTAGCAAGCTTTCCTATGCCTAGCTTTCTATAATCCTCATGAGACATGAGATTTATACTAGCTCCAAGATCACATAAGACCTTCTTAAATGTAAATCCTCCAATTTCACACGGAATGGTAAAACTTCCAGGATCTTTCAGTTTAGGCGGTAACTTATGCTGCAAAACTGCAGAACATTCTTCATTTAGACATATATTCTCATATTCCTCTAATTTTTTTTTGTTTGACAGAATATCTCTCAGAAACTTTCCATAAGCAGGCATACTAATTAGAGCTTTGATAACAGGATATTAACATGAATATGACTAAAAGTATCAAGGAAACGAGTATACTGACGCTTTTAATCTTTTAATTTGATCTTTAGGTGGGTAAGGTAAAGATTCTAAATCTATAACCTTGATCCCAAAGTCATTTTCTTTCCTTTATCCTTAAACTTTGAATATTACTTGATCGCCAAGTATCAGGTTCTTGAATTTTTTTCTTTTAAAACATTCCCTGAATCCATCTCTACTTCAGATTCCTTTAATTCTTCTTGTTTCTCATCCTTGTTTTCATTATCCTCTATTCTAAAATGTTCCTTGAATAAACTCCTTAAATCTTTATCCACGGATCTTTCAAAATCCTAGTGGATATTTACCCATTTCTCACCTTCATTCTCGTGTTCCAAGCTTCTATTCCTTTTCAAGAAATTCTCTATAATCTCTTCTTCCTCATCAGGGAATTCAATTTCATCTTTAGTTTCATCATTCTTTCCATCTAAATCATTTTCTACTTCATTATTTCCAACGCTTTCTACTCCATTACTACCACGAGTTTTCTACTTCGTAACTACAACATTTACCTCTCTCGGTTTCTTTCAAGATTGCTTGGTAATCCTCCGTGGGCTCCACTGTTATTACGCTCACCTTCCCTACTCAAATGATCTTCCATATTCCTCAACGAGGCTTCTATCGCTCTCATTCTCGTATCATGTCCACTCATAGATGTTTTCATTGTACTCAAATCCTTGAGACTCTGCACTAATAAGTCATCATTGTTTCCATATTCTTAGCTTGTGTAGATACTACACCCATCATATTTTCCATTAGTTTTTCCCATTTTTCAACTCCTTCGCAGTGTTGAGTTGAACTTTGAGTTAATGTATACTTTGAGTGGTATGTTGAGGATAGGATCTAGGTAATGATTGTAAATTCCGATTAGATGTATTTTCCGATAAACTTGATTATTAGACATATTCCTATATAGGATCGGATATGGCGGTTGTCCTTGCTTACTAGTAGGTTTTCACACCATCGTAAAAGTAGGGTGGTCTCTTCTTATAGCATTAAACGAGTTTGAGTATGCATTGTTCAAGTTCCTATGTCAAGAAAACTCACCTCCTCTCTTGAATATCCCGTTGGTTCTTCAACTCTATTGACATATTATCCCGATTTGAGTATTCAGCTTGGTGTACTATTTTCCTCGAACTTAGGTTTTTGTTCGACAGTAGGGTATCAAATTTCCTACTCAAATTTTCTAAGTGTGCTAGAACTTCCAGATTAGATGTACATTCTCCCGCAAAGCTACTTTCCCGGTGCTAGAACCGGTTTCCCTACATTCTCGTTATTTTTGGAAATCTTTTCTATAGCATCGTAAACTATTTGAGCTTCACTCATCATTAAAGAACCACCACATGCATGATCTACATCCGCACGTGAATCTTTTCTTAATTTACTTACGTAAAAGTTGAATTTGCATATCTAAGGAATGACCATGATCGACAAGCTCTTAACAATTTTTTAAATCTTTCCTACCATTCCCAAGCGCTTTCTTCGTGATCCTTGTCTAAAGTTAGCAACCTCGACTCTTAATTCCAAATTTCGCCCCGAGTGAAATATTGTTTCAGTAAATTCGGCTTTGAATATCCTCCCAACTTGTAAGTGAATGATGTGGAAGAGACATAAACCAATCTCGGCTCATCCTTTTAAAGAAAAAGGAAACATAGTCATCCTCGTTAGTTCCTTATGAGCACCTTGACTTTTGGTCAGATTGCACGGTTCTTCAAAAGATGTAGATGATGATGTGGATCTTCATCATCCTCTCCTAGAATTGGGCTCTTGCGCCAATTAAACCAAAAAGATGAGATTTAATTTCAAATTATTCGCTCCTTCATTGGGTAAAAGTATGGGATTATTAGTCCGGTTTCTTCTACGGTTTGATCACAGATAGTCTCGGTTTGGTGGGTTATTACGATTATTCTCGGTTCCGATCTTGATTATTTCTATTATTATGATTATTATTAGGTTAACAGGTTTTGTCCATGCCCTGGAGCATGATCTAGCCTCTGCTCATTTGTTTCATCACTAGTTTCAAATGCATTTCTTTATTTTTGTTTGAAGATGATTCTTGGTCGATTTCCCGACTAGTATGACCACATTTACTCTCTACTTTAACCGCCTTTCGTAAGTGTTTATGTCAGCTTATAAGGAGTGAGCGGGTCTTACCACTTCTCGGTCATCAACTAACTAAAATAGAAAAACTCGACTTTTATAAAAAAGAAAATTGGTAACTAAAAGAAAGTAGATACTAAACTAAAAATAAAATAGAAATGAGATAAGAAAAAGTGTTGATTTATTCTCTAGAATTTTGAGCTAATACAAGTAGTAACCATAGACACAAAGAAAGAAATTAGCGACGTGTGTCCTCGCAACGGCGCCTAAAGCCGACGTGGCCCTTTTAATACTATACTACCTTAACCGATGTTGTATCGGGTCAAATCAGAAGTGCTAGTGTGGTGAGTCGAGTGTCGAATCCTCGTGGAAACGTGGTAATTCTTTTAAGTGTGGTTAAACACCAAAGAGCTGTTATTAACTCGATCTAAACCGCAATTTTATAATACAGATGACTACTATTCTACTTAACATAAAATAAATGCGTAATTTAAAAGTTATTCTAATATAATATATATAGATATAAAAATATATATAGATGTACATAGATTGCAAAATATATATATATATATATATATATATATATATATATATATATAAATATATAGATACCAATATATAGTTTATAATAATAGACAAATAGAACTAGCCAAAGTTTATATAATTGATTTATACGATCTTTTCAAAGAAACGGAATGTGCTCGATCTTTTCCTTTATATTAGGTCCAATTGAGTAAATGAAACGGTGCACTCCTCGAGGTTAACAATTCCTCCTCACACGAGCGTATGAAATTGTCATATGTCATTGTCATCGCTCAATCTCCACAACCGCCCCATGCTAATCTTAGTTAGTCTCAACAGTACTGAGTACAAATCTACCCCGGTAGGAAATAGATTCCGTTGTCACGCTTTACGCCGCCAATTTTACCCCTCCGGTTTTTCTATCTTTTATCTCATATCCTAACTTCTCTGATCAGTTCATCGTTAGGTTATATGGTGCGATTCATCTTGGTTAATTACGTCAATCCGAATATTATCAATACGTTACAAAATAGAAAAAGATTCAATTAACTCAATTTTAATAAATTTTACTTAGACATCATTCCTTTACCGAAAAGATCGAAATAAAACGATTACATAACTTTGGCTAGTTATTTAGACTTAGCTAAAAAACATTATAACAACTAAAAAGATAAAATCAAACATAAATACTTTAGAAAATTTACCCGATTACAAATGCCGATTTAGATGTCGATTTCTTCCGACATTACAACGACTTCAACGATAATCTAACTTCCGATAATTTCCCGAGCATTACAACAAGATTACAATATTATTATTTTTGGCATAAGGCCTATTTGCAAACTACTACTAAAAAGAAAATAAAAGAGAAGATATATATATATATATATATATATATATATATATATATATATATATATATAGAGTAGATATATATATATATTGGTACACTCGCTGCTGTTGCAAATGAGGCCCTTTATATAAATGAAACTTCCTTGGCCGGACCGGGCCGGTGTAATGATTAGCTCCACCTCCTTGATTAATCATCATGTGCAGCGTAGATATTTATAATTATAATTATATATAACTTATAAAATTCATATATCGAAGTTCGATCTCCAAAAATCATGATTCAAGAGGCATCGAAAGCTCTCGGGAAAATCTACAACTTTCGTGGAAGGACTCTTCTTCAGATGATGTCGTTTTGATGAGCCATTCGCTTGTCGAAGATATTTTCGATTACCACTTAATTGAATCGATTAGCCACTTGACCACTTCAATTGACCACTTGACAACTTAAGCAATTCGATTGACCATTTAAGCTCGTGACACTCTCTAAATCCTTCCAGAGATATGATTATACTTCAACATCTCGATTCTCGGGTTTTGGCTTATAACCGCAATAAAATACCACAAATACCCACGTAAATCGACGATTTACACTCCGATTTACTAAAATCGGTACAAAATGATAACTTTTAATACGCTTTACTACTAACTAATCTAAATTATAAAGATTAATATTTCATAACATTTATATCATAATTTCATATATTTTATATAGAATTCGTTGATAAAACATAATAATATAACGTATATTTAATTATATAAAAGTAGTATATCGATGTAAGATTAGTTGTTATAGAGCAAAGGCAAAAATATGTCTGATCAAATGTATAGGTTTATTGTAGTTTGATCTTTGTATAGGTTTGATCAAACAAGCAATCGTAAGTAGGTCACCGACTTTATCGCCAGACTGCTCAGGTCAAGAGAGTGTCTCAGTCAGTAGACTAACTAGGAACCGCCAAGACTCAAGGTTGATGGTTCAAACACGCTTATTGAAGGCTAAGTGGATCGACTTAGTATTTAAAGTCAATGATATGGAATCGTAATATGTGAGTCTCCGTGATTGTTAGGAAATCACTAGTTTAATGCAACGGAATTTAAAATTTTGATTTCCTTTTACTAGATCATTCTTGATTTAATGCAATAAACACTTTAAGCAGTTTGACGGTTATACCTTGATGATCTATAAGATCGTCGCTTGACAAAGAAACGGAGAGTAGTAATCGTGCAAGCCATCAACGATCCGCCTCTATCGCTAATCCGCATTTAACTCCTCGAATCCTCTTGGATAGCTATCGGAAAAACTCCTGGTTGCTAGACCGACCTTTTCTTCCTCACAAAGTCACTATAGGTTGCTCTCTATTTACACAAGAACTATGAGCTCTTGCAATTGTGATGTACAAAAGAGCTTGACACCCACTTCCTTTATATGTATTTAGGTGGCGCCCCATATGATGTGTGGAGGAGAAGAAAACCTTTTTCCCAATAAAATAAGGAAAATCTTCTAAATTGATTTATCTCTTTTATTATAATTAATTTTGCCAATATCTTATATTGAATATAATTACCATAAATCTATTTTTCCAAAATCAATTAATATCTTATATTAATATTATGGTAATCTTATTAATTAAAGTGCACAATCCAAGTGTATCTTATAGACACCAATGTATGGCTTCAATAGTCAATGAATTGACTTCCGAATATTCTTTAATTAATATCTTGTATTTTATTTATTCATAATAAATAAATACCACCATATTAATTTACCACTATAACCTTTATAGTCTAGAGATAAACTTTCATTATTTGGTTATCAACTATAACCGCATTTTAATCCGACTCGATGTTCATATGTGTGTGACCCGATAGGCTTTAAAATATGTTGGCCGTAGACACAAAGTGCAATTTACTAAAATGCCCTCCATGCCTAACGATCACAGGATAGCGTCTAGCAACACACCGTGACCCCCAATCATCGGAAGAGTCAAAAACAATGACTACTACCTTTCATGTGAAGCAAAGCCATCGTGTAACTTACAATCTATATCAGTAATAATATCCATACGATCGATCTCAGAGTGTCAATACATTAACGATCGATCTTATAACTGTTATCATGCTCTCTCGGATAATGCATTTACTCCCACTTTGCAAAGATTCTCGAGAGCTAGACATTCCTTATAATTAAGAAGGCCATTTCGATATTCAATCCCAATCATAGGATACATGATTCCCGGATGACCAATCATGCATACTCCGTGATACTTCAATATCATACCCAATCACTACCGCATGATCGCCCCGTGGCTGGGGAAATCTCAATAGTGTCAAAGCATTATAATCCACACCGTGATGCCATAAAGACTCGGTCAAAAAGGATAATTACACAACCGCCACATAGTGTGACACTTAATGTAAGTGGGTCGGTCCTAACGACGCAGCCTCTAATAACGCTCCACGTATAGTCCAAGTGTTCTACACTTCGATAGACGAGATCTATCCCAACCTTCTATAAGATAGAAGACATCCAATACGTGCTAGTCTGGTTATACTATCAATGTCCCATTTGATAGTTCATGTGACTAGAGACATTTGAGTATCAAACTTATTAAAGTGATTAGAGATCTCATCAACCATAATCACTATCATGGTTTCTCTATCACAGTTTGACACTAGGGACGTTATTATATATGTACAACAAACAATATGAAGATAAACGATATATAATAACTGAAGTGCTCTTATTAATCATAATAATGTTATTACATGAACTAAATAGACTGTAAATGACCCGACCCGGTCGGATCCGGTCCAACCCGATTGGTTGAGGACACCTTTCCAACAATCACCCACATGCAAGTGAACATGTTTCTCATGCTTTGCTTGATACAATGCCTTGGTTAACGGATCAGCTATGTTATCATCCGTGTGGACTTTTCTATCTTTACATCTCCTCTATCTACTATCTCTAATCAAGTGATAGCGCCAGAGCACGTGTTTGGACTTCGATGAGACCTTGGCCTTTGATCGAGATATCGCTCCATTATTATCACAATACAGAGGCACCGACCTTCAATGATAGAGGAACCACACCAAGTTCGAGAATGAACTTCTTCATCCAAATCGCTTCCTTCGCCGCCCCGAGGTTGCTATGTATTCGCTTCCGTTGTAGTCCGCACTAGTCTCCTGCTTGGAACTCTTCTAGCTCACTGCTCCACCGTCAAGCATGAAAACAAATCCAGACTGTGACTTAAAGACATCCTTGTCAGTTTGGAAACTGGCATCTGTGTAACCTCGTAAAACTAAATCATCATTCCCGAAAACCAGGAACATCTCCTTAGCACATCTCATGTACTTGAGGATATTTCGACAAGCAATCCAAATGAGCATCACCTGGATTGACCGGCACTTGTTGGTCCCTTGAAAAGGCTTTGGTTAAGTTTGCAGGGGGTGAATAAACTTAACACTTAAAACTTTTGGAGATAACAAAACTCAAGAACTTCAAAGAAGACTCCGATACTTCAAGAGTTTGCCGATACTCGATGAGTCTCGCCGACTATTGAATATAATTGAATTTGTGCAAATGGAAATATATAAAAATTAAGCCTTATTACTTGTTGTTAAATATGATACCAAGTATTAGATACTCAGAGTGTATGTGTGGGAATTCAATTGCTAGATTCAAGAAGTTGATGTGTAATAAACTAAATACGTAATGTAAATGCAGTAAAGTAAGTAGCAGATTTTATAGTGGTTCCGTGGTGTAATCACACCCACCCACTCTTCTCCGTGATGTTGGAGGTAATTCACTAGTAGATATTCTTGAGATAGCTGTTACACAAAATCCCTAAGATGTTTGTCCTTCACCAATAGCTATGGCTTCACAAACGAAAACTAGAACATGTAGATTGCTACTCCAAAGTCTTCCATCGGGTCCTTGAAGGGTAAGATTGCCTCTTCACCAGCCTCCACCACAAACAACAGCTTTTCACACTCGATGTGTTTCACTGTCTTCAACAGATTTCTTGTAAAAGAAAGATTGAATCAAGTAAATGATTCAGTTGCAGCAGTTTGATCAGGATGATGTGATCAGCAGCTTGCAGTCTTCAAGTGTGTAAACTTGATGTAGCTTGAATACAAATTACACTTGAAGAATATTTCTGGAGCAGTAGATTAAAGCTTAGCAGGGTCAGCAGGGTGTTTTTCTTGATCAGAAATAGAAGCTCAGGATTTTTCTCTTAATGTTTTTTTTTTAATTTTCATCACTTGTATATGAATTGTGGGTCCTCTATTTATAGGTAGAGTCCTTGTGACTTGTATTTGAAATTCAAATACGGCCTGCCTGCATTTTGTCCCATTTGACTTGCTTTCATCATCGTTTCATAGTGATCGACACAATGATCGCTTTTGATGTAATGCGCTTGTCCATCCTTTGACTTGTATCCATTAGATAAAGTCCTGAATCATCCCAACGTCTTTTTAATATCAACCATTGATTTGTTTGATAAAATCAGAGGTTGTTAGCTGTCCTTATCCTTGTTTTCTTCCATGTAATCTTGAATAAATCGAGGTATATGTATCGGCAAAGTTCATGAGTCATCGAGATACATATCATCAAATTTGAACCATAATTTTCTATGTTTAAAACACAATGCAAATTGACTTCTTTTATCCGACTTTTATTTGTGAAGTTAGATTACACCTTTTGCATATAACTAAGTTCCAATCACCATCCAACTTATGGAACTTAGACCTTGTATTATTAAGGTATATGTAATCGATTTAGGTCATCACAGCATTTCTAAAATTCGATTCCATATCCTTGACTTTAATTACTAAGTTTGATCCCTTAGCCTTCATTTACATCGAAGTTTGAGCCTCACCTTCGGGCCTTCGCCTTCAAGGGTTTCGATAAGTCTATCGACTCGGCCTACTCCTATCGATCTAGACATGGTCTCATTGATGTAAGTCAACCGACCTTTACAAAGGCTTGTTTGATCAAACCTATACAAAGATCAAACTCTAATAAACCTATACATTTGATCTAGACATCCTTTGCCTTTGCACTATTACACAAATAGTCCGCACTCATCACTAAACCTTAAAAATAAGTCCAACAATTTCCCTTTTGGTGATGATGCCAATACCCTCCTAACAAAGAAAGCAAAAGATTAAAACAAAAACAGAACAAACTTGGTCATTTCTCATTATAATCATTTGTTCAAAAGTTATTACAGACTAGAATCAGCAAAGATAAAATAGAGGTAGTATGCTGATCTATTGTCTTCTTTCCCTTTCTTCTCTAGCTTTCTCCACTTGTTCTTGGTAAGCTCTTATCTCTCTGATCATATCTCTCATCCATTCATTTTCAATCAGAGAGAAGTCAATGTGAGGATTCACTTCTTTCCACCAATTCCATGCTTCAGGTAGAGTAAGATTTATCTGATGTACTCTAAATCACAAACACATGTATACTTCCTTGAATTCATTGAGTGACTCCTTTGCATTTGTGGTAGGCAAACTCCTTTCACCTCTACCACCTCTTCCACCTCTTCCACCTCTCTTTGAAGCCCTCAAGGCTTTAACTCTTGCTTCCCAAAATTTTAAGCCCTGAAAGGAGTTCAAACCCTCATGAAATCCCTTGTCATGATAAGGTCTCCTTCTGTTGTATTATACCTTCTTGTATTGTTTGAGAAGATCATCAGTGAGTGGAAGTCTGCCAGGTGCAGGTTCCCTAAATGCATTAGTATCATCTTCCCATCTTTTCTTGGCAAAAATTCTAGCAGCCTCTTTTGCTACTGTTGTTTGGCTCTCTTTCCCCTTATTGACATCATCAACAAAATGGGACAGCAGGCCATGCACACTCTCCTGAGTCAACACTAGATTGTTCATCTGACCTTCAATAATTTCAGTCCTAGTGTCAATTGTAGTGATCCTTCCTTGCAGTGTTTGCTCTAGTAGGGTTATCCCTCTTACATCTTAAGCAAGGTCAGCAAGAGCATATTGGGTGGAGGTAATATTGAAAGCAACAGTTTCAGTGGTTCTTCCTCTATTCTCCACTAGATTCAGCAAATCTTCAAATCTTTGTTCTTGCCTGTCAAGTTGAGTTCTTAAGTTCGTTATGTTATTCCTGACAGTCCTCAACTCTTCCACAACATGTGCTGGTACCCCACCACCCATTCCTCCATCAGTCCATCAACAGCTCTTCTACATTGTATTGGTGCCTCTTTCTCTGCGATAACCAAAGCATAACTCATATCCTTCCAAAGAAGGTTAGGTCCTTGGAATTCTTCCAGACGCGATCAAGAGCGAGCTCTTCAAAATCTAGTACAAATGCCTGTTGAGGTTCTTCATCAATAGGTTCTTCCTCGTGCACTTGAAACTCCTCATCATTGTAGTCATAGTCCACCACCGCTTCCTCCTCATCAATTACTGATCTGTCACGACTATCTTTCCCTTTAGTGACCTTGGCTCCAGAAGGCTCCACTACAAAGAAACTGCTCAACAACAACAAGCAGGGTTTTCTCCAAACCCATAGATAGTTCCAACCTATGTCCAGTGTTGTTTGAGACTCAAAGAACTGCACTCCTGTTCAAACCTTTGTTCAGCAATCGCTTGAACCTTAGCACCTGAACCTCCTCAAACATCAAGTGGGGATCCTTCAAATCCCATAACCATATCCAATCTTTGTGCCACCACCTGCTTGCATCTCGTTGATCAAGACACCTCTATACAAGGATTGCGTGGGAATTCAACCTGCTTTCTTCTTGAAATCCTTCAAAGATTGGCAATCCTTCTCCTGTATTTCCGTTTTGGATAGGGTTCCTTCAAGTGTCAATCCAATCTTGATATTTAATTGAACCTCATAATTGACATCCGTTCATCGTGATCAAGAACCTCTCATCATCCAAATCCACATCTTGTCGATCTTGAGTTGATCAATGAGTTCAAGAACAAATGAAGCATCGACTCACCAACCAATTTATTTGCACTAAGATTTATACCCCTATTTATTAGTGCCTCCAAATAATCCATGGTCGATCCTCCGAGATCTTCATTCATGTCTTCGCTTGTTGCCTTTCAAGATCGCCCAAAGATCGTAGGATCGATGTACATTTGGCTCAATTATCATAGCAGCCCCTCTGGTTTCTTACGGACGGAGGGTGATCATCACTGTAATCGGATGATGAATCATCACCGCCTCGCTTCATCCCCTGGGGTCCCTGAACTTGATACCCTCCCCCTTCTGTTGTTCATCAAACAGATCCATCAGCCTTGATTGCAGTAAGGAGGTATCAACCAAATCCAGCAAATTTTCCACTCCCAATTTCTCAAAAGCCCATTCTTCAAAATCTGTCATAGGTTCTGCAGCTGGCTTTTGTTTCTTGTAGAATCCAAACTTCCATTGGAAATAATTTGCCACCAGTAGGAGCATAGGATCAACAAAATCCTCTTTCTTCTTTTTTCTCATGCCTCTCAAAAGGCATGGTTGGCTTTTGGGAGCTGTTTCAGTAGCTTGCTGACCTCCAAAGGTCTCAACAAGAAAATTCAAAGTTTCTTCCATAGATGCCTCTAGGTCAGTAGGTTGCTCAGGTTGTATGTTTGTTCCTACTACCTTCATCTGTACTACATTTGGTTCCCCCTGACTTACATGCACATCAGCAGGGTTAGCAGCAGACTGCTCTTCCCACTGAACTATTGCAGAATTTGCAGGGTCTTGTACCAATGTTTCAATCACCACAGCAGGTGCAGACTCAGTAGTCTTCTGTGGCTCTTCAACAAGTTGCTCAACAACAACTTGGGCAGAATCAGTAGGCTCAGGAGCCTTTGCAAGTGAGGATTCAACAGCTTTACAAAGAGGCTCAGTGCACACAGATCGGCCGTGATTCTCCAATAGATTGCTCAACAACAACCTCTATATCCTCAGTAGGCTTTATAATAGTTAAGGGCTCAGCCTCAATAGCCTCTCCTTCTTCTTCTGCTTCTTCTTCTTGTTGTTGTTCTCTCCAACTTTCCAAAATCCTCAATTGTTTTCCTTTGCCATGCTTCTTCTTCTTGGCAATCTCTTTCATTCTTTTGGAAAGTTGCTCTTCTTCAACTTCAGCAGCTTTCCTCTTTCTTGTGATTTCATTTAAATCAATAACTTCAACTGACTGCTTCTTTGTCTTCTTAGGCTTTAACATTTATGTGATTTTCCTTGTATCAGCAGCCTTTCTTTTCTCAGTAACCTTCTTTGATGCAAAGAGAGCTTGATAGTCTTTCTTAACTCGCTCACCACCAAAGATCACCATTATCTCCACCATCATCACTTTCAGTAGTCTCATTGTCCACATCTTCATTATCATCCAAACCAGGTATAAGAGTAGCAACCTCTGGCTTGAATCTGGATTGATTTATCTTCTCAAATGAAACATCAGGTATCTGAAAATGATTCAACAAGGTCTGAATCATTAGACCTAAGGGCTTGACCTTGGATTTTCTTGTACCATCTCTATCTTCAATGAACACCTTCTTCATGTAATGTACAAAGAATCCAGCCCAATCAAACTTCATACTCCAGCAGATGATGATCAGCAGGTCTATTTTGGGTCCAGACAGTGTATCTACTTCCAACAAATCCCAAAATAGTTTTGGCTATTAATTTGCTCAGTAGATTGTACTCATATCCAACATGTTTCACATTAATGCCTAAGCTTGAAGATATAGCATCATTGGTCTTTATCTGATCCACAAACTTCATTCTTGGTAGATTCATTGCCTCTGGATTAGTAGGAGCATCATTTCCAGGTGCCAAATGAAAAACTTCTCTCAGCAGGTCTGAGGAAATTTCTATCTCTCTCCCATTTACAGTTGTAGTGAAGGCCTCTCTACCTTCATGTATAACAATGTTTCTCTAAAATTCCAGTACATTAATGTATGAAATTCTCTGCAATCTCCTGTTGATAATACCTTCCAACCCAGCAAATCGTCTAATTCTCTGTCCAAATTTAATAGCTAAGTCAGTAGAGTTATAGTCATTAACATAACCTCTCACACATTGACTGGTGCCAATATGAACATCATCCTTTGGTGCCAGGATAAATGAAAAAGATGAGGAAGAGAATGCTCAAATCTGTGTTCACACAGTGTATATGTAGAGAAAATCGATCTGAGATTTTGTAAGTAGCCTTTGTGTATAGGTTTGCAAATATATAGACAGTTATGGTTGAAACTGTCAGAACCCGTACTGTGCATTAACCATGATTAAATATGAGTGAATGCTGTCTTGACACATGGCCCATTACTCCTCATACCGTTTTGTAACCGTTAGATCGTGTTAACTGCGGTTGTAAATAGGAAATAAATATCCCGCCAATTGCTTTTTGACTTTGTAGGTTTGACTGAGTAAAGAAATCTTCAAAGACCATGTCATCAAGAGTTGGTTCAAAGAAATCACGATAGAGAAGTCTCTCAGAACCTCTTTGAAAGAGTCACTCTAATGTTGCTCAATTCCTTTTGTATTGTCCAATTGATAATACAAGATGAAGTTTAATACCAATGACTGATCTGTCAAGTGAGCTCACCCAACATGACAAAGACCAATCCCCTTGGCAACTTCATTTGCTCAATTTTCCAATCATAAGTACATGGAATTGTTGATACCAATGACTAATCTACTAAGTGAGCTCACCCAACATAGCAAAGACTAATCCCCTTGGTGAATTCCAGTACATTGATGATTATCAATCAACCTTAATAATTCCAAGTTCAGTCCTTAGTTTAGCAAATCTTTCACTATCCAAATGTTTAGTGAAAATATCAGCAAGTTGATCTTCAGTAGGGATGTAAAGAACCACCACATCTTTCTTTTCAACATGATCTCTTATAAAATGATGTCTCACATCAATATGCTTGGTTCTTGAGTGCAAAACAGGATTTTATGTGATTGCAATTGCACTTGTGTTGTCACACATTATAGGAATTTCTCTTTCTTCAATTCCATAATCCCTTAATTGTTGTCTTAGCCACAGTATTTGTGCACAAAGAACTTCCAAAGAACAATGTATTCAAACTTTCAAAGATTGGAAGTTGATATTGAATTGCTTGCTTGCTAAACCAGGAAACCAATCTATTTCCCATTAACCTCATGTGTTCTGTGGTGCTTTTTCTATCAATCTTGCATCCAGCATAGTCAGAATCTGAGTATGATATAACTTTGAAGCTTCCATCTTTTGAATACCATATCCCTACTCCCAAAGTCTCTTTTAGATACTTGAGAACTCTTTTGACTGCACCTAAATGACTTTCTTTAGGTTTTGATTGAAATCTTGCACAAACACTCTACAAAGAAAGGATATATCAGTCTGGCTGGCAAGAAGTGCATGCCAGACGCCTATCATCCTTTTGTATAAGGTCTGATCAACATCTTTGCCTTCTTTGTCTTCATCCAATCTGATGTTAGTACTCATAGGAGTTGATACCTTGGTGTTGTTTTCCATACCAAATTTCTTCAGCAGCTCCTTGGTATACTTGGTTTGATGAATGAAGATTCCATATTTCATTTGTTTGACTTGCAATCCCAAAAAGTAGTTCATTTCTCCCATCATACTCATTTGGAATTTACTCTTCATTAGATTTGCAAACTTCTCACATAACAATTCATTTTCAGAACCAAATATTATGTCATCAACATAGATTTGCACATGCAGGGTGTTGTTACCTTCATTGATTCTGAAAAGAGTCATATCAATGGTGCCTTTTGTAAAACCATTGTCAAACAAGAATTGAGATAGAGTCTTATACCATGCTCTTGGGGCTTGTTTCAATCCATAAAGTGCTTTGTTGAGTCTATACACTTTATCTTCTTGATCTTTAACTTCAAAACCAGGAGGTTGCTGAACATACACCTCCTCTTCCAGAATGCCATTCAAGAATGCACTCTTAACATCCATTTGATATACTTTGAAGTTTTTATAAGCAGCATGTGCCAGGAATAATCTGATAGCTTCCAATCTTGCAACAGGGGCATATGTCTCATCAAAATCTATTCCTTCTGCTTGAGAATATCCTTTTGCTACTAGTCTGGCCTTATTTCTTACAATGGTACCAGATTCATCCAATTTGTTTCTGTATACCCATTTTGTACCAATTATATTTGCATGACTAGGCCTTTCCACTAATGTCCAAACTTGATTTTTTTCAAATTCATTCAATTCTTCTTGCATAGCAATTATCCAATCTGGATATGAAATTGCTTCTTCAACAACTTTAGGTTCCATTTGAGATATAAAACAAGTAAACATTGCTTCTAGTTGTCTTCTAGTCCTCATACCTTGCTGTATGTTCCCAATAACTTGTTCAGCATGGTGATCCTTTAACCATTGTGGATTCTGGTTAGTTTGGTTCTCAGGAACCTCATCTTCAGTAGGGTCTATTGTTTCTTCAACAGGGGGTTCAGCAGATCCTTGAACTGCTTCAGTTGTTGCATCAGTAGTATCATCAGCAGGGTGTTCAGCAGGGGCAGTATCAGAAACCTTTAAGTCATTGAATCTTTCCAAAACATCAACACATTCTGGATCAGTGACTTGTTGATTCTCAGCAGGTTCTGAAGCTTCTTCTTCCATTCCAGTGAACTTAGGTTCATCAAATACAACATGTATTGTTTCTTCATGTTTCGATGATCTTTGTTCAAGACTCGAATGCCTTGTCGATCAAGAATATCCCAAGAAAATTCCTTCATCTGATTTTGGTTGGAATGTCTTCAATTGCTCCTTATGATTTAAGATAAAACACTTGCTTCCAAATGGATGGAAATAGGATATATTAGGATTTCTTCCATTCCAAATCTCATAAGGTGTCTTCAGCAACTTCTCGTTCACTGAGGTTCTGTTTTGTGTATAGCATGTTGTATTGACTGCTTCAAATTTCAATATCTTTCAGTAGCAATGCTTCTCAAATCATAGTTCTTCCCGCTTCTTTTAGAGTTCTGTTTCTTCTTTCAAAGAACCCCATTTTTTTGAGGTGTACCAAAGAAAGAACAAGTTGATGTAGTACACCATTCTGCTCATAATATTCCCTTATAACTTTATTGAGAAATTCAGTACTTTGTCTCGATCCGATCTTTACTCATCACAAACTTTTCTCATTCTGTAATCTCTTCAAAATTTTAGGCATCTTTTGAAGTGTTTCACTTTTCTTGTTCATAAATATTACCTAAGTGTACCTTGAATAATCATCCACAACCACTAAGGTGTATTTCTTTCCTGTTACACTTGTTGGTGTTACTGGTCCAAAAAGATCCATGAGCATCAGCTCCAAAACTCTTTTTGTTGATTGTTTAGTCTTTGACTTGAAGCTTGACTTTGTCTAATTACCTTGCTGACATGCATCACATATAGCATCCTTCTTGAATGTGATCTCAGGTAAACCAATCACCAGTTTCTTCTTCACCAACTGATTGATATCATCAAAGTTTAGATGATTCAGCTTCTTATGCCATAACCAATTAAGTTCTGATTTGGTATACACAATCAGGCATGTTTCTGGAACTGTAGTAGACCAATCCACAATGTACATGTTTTGTTGTCTTCTTCCAGCCAACACAACTTGATCACCTCTCTCACTAATGACAAGACAAGTGTTTTTGTCAAAAGTGACCTTGTATCCTATGTCGAGAATTGTCCAAAGGCTCAAAGAGATTGTAGTCCAGTCCTTCCACATATGCAACATTCCTGATTGTTAATCCATTTCTCACAAGTGTGCCATATCCTCTTGTGTATCCAGGTGTATTCTTGTTGCCAAAATTCACCCTTGGACCATCCTTTGCCATATAACTTGACAAACAGTGCTTATTCTTTGTCATATGTCTGGAACATCCACTGTCAAAGTACCAGACACCCTACAAAACAAAGTTAATGCATTTTAGGTACCCAAACCTGTTTGGGTCCATAATGGTCAGTGGTAAGCATGACCATTGGCAAATTTCCGTAAGGTCTTCTTTGAAAAGTGTCATACTTTGGTTCATACATGTATTCCACATATCCATAAGTTCTAACAATTGGTTGCGTAGGATTCACATATGTTTTCTGGCCTTTTGGTTTGTAATGCTGTTTAAAGTGATTTCTATTGTTAGAAGCATTAGCATAACCATTGGATTGTTTGTCTCTGTTAGGAATGTGTCAGTGTAATATGGAGTCCATTGAGGTCTTGTATAGGTCCTCACTTTGAGTCTCTCACGATTCCATTGCTTAGGTTTTACCCTAGCGGTATGGTTATACTTGGCTGCTTTCTAGCGGTTGGTGCAGAATATTCCAATCATCATCAATGGGAACAATCTACCTTTCCCCCCTGAGATAAGTATCCCTAGGATGATTAACATTTTTGGATTTAGGATTCTTATCCTTGGAATATTTCTAGTTTTTACCCTTCTGTGGTCCAGCAGACTTGGTAGTAGGTCTGCTATCAGCAGGTCTAGGCACAGCAGTCCTATTTTTAGATTTATTCTTTTATTAGGAGATGTTGACTTCTTTGACTTCGATTTTTCTTTCTTGGAGCTTTCTCAAGAGGCTTTATCGCCTCAAAGAACCCTTTTGGGAGTTGGATCTTGTGCGTGCACAAACTTAGGACCACCTCGTACTAGGTTGATGACCTTCATGGATCCACTATTATTGGATTGTTGAGTTCCAAATCCAAGCCCTGTTCTATCACCATAAGGCTCTCCAGATTTGAATGCGGTGGAGGAACAAGATGGTTCAAAAAACTCAGAGGCTACTTAATGTACAACAGGCTTATGCTGATTCTGTCCACCTTCTTTTTCCTTTCCTTTGAGAATTCTTAATTCAAAGATTTAATCTTTCAACTTCTACTTGAAGAGCTTTTTTTAAACCTTCACAATCTCATAACTGTGCATTGTATTATCCTTAGTTGATTAATGATGGCATCCAAAGTTTCTTCATTGTCAGAATTTTTAGGATTTGAACCACAAGTTGATTCATAATCACTTCCAGCAGGAGTGTTTATTGATACAGAATTGTATACCTCCTCTGTTTCATCCATATTTGCCATTAAAGCATAATCATCCATATCAGTAACAAGTGCAGTATCATCAGATTCATTTCCCTTTTCTGATTCCACTTCATATCCTGATTCATCTTCAGCAACCATAGCCTTCTTGCCATGTCTTCTTTGTTGACTCTTGGTCTTTAGTAGGTCTGGACAATCAAGTCTAAAATGTCCAGGCTTTTTGCAGTTAAAGAAAAGATAATCAGGTTTCTTTTTCTGTTTTAATTCAGGACAATCAGGTTTGAAGTGTCCTGGCTTCTTGCAATGATAGCACAAGTAATCATTAACTTTCTTTGAATCATCATTCTTCTTTTCACTGAATTTCTTTGTGAAATTCCTTGGAGAACCCTTTCCATTTTTCATCATCCTGATTTTCTTGCTCAGTAGGGCAATTTGTTCTTGCATTTCATCCAGCAGATCATCTTGGCCTCCTGATGCTTCTTCTTGATGTGAAGCAGTCAATGTAGTGGTCTTTGGCTCTTCTTTTTCAGTTACAGGTACAAGCTTCTTGCTGAATTCATAAGCTTTAAGATCTGAAAATAATTTGAAGGTGTCTTTTTCATGCAAACTTCTCATTTCTTCTATTGCAGTCACATTCATCTCCCAAATTTCTTTAGCAGGTAATGCTTCCAAGATCTTTGTATTTATTTCTTCTCGTGAATACTTCACACTCGGCAAGGTGAGTTCATCCATGATTGCATTGAACCTTGATTCCATCTGTTCAATAGTTTCATTTGGTTTCATCTTGAACTCTTGGAACTTCTTCTTGGCCACACTGATTTTATTCTTCTTGATTGCATCAGTGCCTTCACAAATTAATTGCAACTTGTCCCATAGTTCCTTTGCAGTCTTGCAATCTTTCACTTTCATGTACATATTGCTATCCAAAGTTCTGTATATGATATCAATAGAAATATTGTTGAGATTTGCTCTCTTTCTATCTTCAGAATCAATTCCCTTTTTGGTTTTGGAATGTACTCGTGTCTCATCACCCATCATTATCGCCTTGGTAATCTCGGTGGTCCATCCGTCACAAGACATCCATCATTTCATCATGTGTTGCAGCTAAATAAGCTTGCATTCGACGTTTATACTCATCAAATCTATCTAAAGAACACATCGGTATAGTTCTAGCATACTGGTTGTTATTCATGATGCAAAGATTTGAAAATCAGTGACTTGAAAAAGTTTCAAAGTATTTTCACAAGCACAACAAGTAGGATTACTTCAGAACAGAAGCACTACTCTAATACCAATTGTTGGTCCCTTGAAAAGGCTTTGGTTAAGTTTAGAGGGGGGGTTGAATAAACTTAACACTTAAAACTTTTTGGAGTTAACAAACTCAGCAACTTCAGCAGCCTGCTGATACTTCAGTAGTTTGTTGTTACTCAGTAGTCTGCTGACTATTGAATATACTGAATTTGTGCAGCGGAAATATATCAAAAATTAAGCCTTATTACTTTTTGTTAAATATAATACCAAGTATTAGATACTCAGTAGTGTATGTGTGTGAATTCAGTTACTAGATTCAGTAAGTTGATGTGTGAAATAAACTAAATGCAGAATGTAAATGCAGAAAGTAAGTAGGCAGATTTTATAGTGGTTCCAGGTGGTGTAATCCTGTCAGTCCACTCTTCTCCTGTGATGTTGGAGGTAATTCACTAGAGAGATTCTTGAGATAGCTCTTACAAAAATCCCTAAGATGTTTGTCCTTCACCAATAGCTCTGGCTTCACAAAGCGAAAACTAGGACAGTGTAGGATTGTTGCTCCAAAGTCTTCCACTGGTCCTTGAAGGGTAGGATTGCCTCTTCACCAGCTCCACCACAAACAACAGTCTTTCCCACTGATGTGCTTCACTGTCTTCAACAGATTTCTTGTAAAAGAAAGATTGAATCAAGTAAATGATTCAGTTGCAGCAGTTTGATCAGGATGATATGATCAACAGCTTGCAGTCTTCAAGTGTGTAAATTTGATGTAGTTTGAATGCAGATTACACTTGAAAAATATTTCTGGATCAGTAGATTAAAGCTCAGCAGGGTCAGCAGGGTGTTTTTCTTGATCAGAAATAGAAGCTCAGGATTTTTCTCTTAAGGTTTTTTTTTTAATTTTCATCACTTGTATCTGAATTAGGAGTCCTCTATTTATAGGTAGGAGTCCTTGTGACTTGTATTTGAAATTCAAATATAGCCGTTCAGCATTTTGTCCTATTTGACTTGCTTTCGATCCATTGTTTCATAAATCGACACGATCGGGATCTTTTTGATGTAATGTAGTCTGTCCATCCTTTGACTTGTATCCATTGGATAAAGTCCTGAATCATCCCAACGTCCTTTTAATCTCTACCATTGATTTGTTTGATAAAATCAGAGGTTGTTAGCTGTCCTTATCCTTATTTTCTTCTAATGTAATCTTGAATAAATTGAGTTATATGTATCGGCAGGTTCATGAGTCTGCTGAGATACATATCAGTCAGCTGAACAATAATTTTATGTGTTTAAAACACAATGCAGCTGACTTCTTTTATCTAACTTTTATTTGTGAAGTTAGATTACACCTTTTTGCATATAACTAAGTTCCAATCACCATCCATCTTATGGAACTTAGACCTTGTACACAAGGTATATGTAATCAGTTTAGGTCATCACAGACTTCCCTAAATTCTGATTCCATATCCTCGACTTTAATTACTAAGTTTGATCCCTTAGCCTTCATTTACTGAGTATGAGCCCTCAGCCTTCAGTCTTCAGCAGGTTCCTGAAAAGTCTACTGACTTAGCTACCCTACTGATCTAGACTGGTATGCTGATGTAAGTCAACTGACCTTTACAGTGCTTGTTTGATCAAACCTATACAAAGATCAAACTCTAATAAACCTATACATTTGATCTAGACATCTTTTTGCCTTTGCACTATAACAGCTAGTCTGGCACTCATCACTAAAACTTAAAAATAAGTCCAAGAGGTACCTACTAGTCATACTTAGAGGGTAGGAGACATCTGGTCTAGTGCACAACATGGCATACATGATAGACCCGATTGCCGAAGCATAAGGGATCTTACTCATTTGTGCCATTTCCTCCTCTATTTTAGGACTCATTCCCTTCGACAGGTAGACCCAATGTGACATGGGCAGTAATCCTCTCTGGGACTGCTCCATGTTGAATCTCTTCAGCATCTTGTCTATATAGGTGGATTGCACGGCATGGACAAGCAACCTCTTAGATGTATCTATAGATCTTTTTTCCAAGAATATAGGCTACCTCACCCAAGTCCTTCATTGAGAAGTTCTTGGATAACCAAGCTTTGACCGATTGTAACATAGGCACATCATTCCCTATGAGAAATATGTCGTCTACATAAAGCACTAAGAACACAATGGCACTCCCACTAACCTTCTTGTAAACACAGGGCTCATCTTCATTCTTAATGAAATCAGAATGTTTGATTATCTCATCAAAGCGAAGATTCTAACTCCGAGAAGCTTGCTTTAATCCGTAAATGGATCTTTACAGTTTACACACCATCCTGGCGTCATTGGTTGTGAAACCCTCAGGCCGTGTCATATACACCTCCTCAGACAGGTTCCCGTTAAGGAAAGCTATTTTCATATCCATCTGCCAGATTTCGTAATCATGGTATGCTGTAATAGTGAGCAAAATTCTAACGGATTTTAACATGGCAACTGGCGAAAAGGTTTCGTCATAGTCAACTCCTTGTCTTTGCTTATAACCCTTTGCCACCAACCTAGCCTTGTAGGTGGTCACGTTACCGTCCATGTCGGTCTTTCTCTTAAGACCCATTTACACCCTATGGGAACTATTCCCTCAGGTGGATCAACTAAGTTCCAAACTTGGTTGTCTTTCATGGATTCCATTTTAGAATTCATGGCTTCTAGCCATTTCTCTTTGTCATGCCTTAATAGCACTTCCTCATAAGTTCTAGGGTCCTCATCTTCCATGAGATACACGCCAGTGTACCTTTCGGGTTCACGGCGTTCCTTGGTGGATCTTTGAGGTGCTAGTGCGTTCACGGTAGAGGCTGACATCACAACTGTGTGTGGCGAGTCCTCTACTTCCATCAACTGACTGTTATGTGTAAGTGGTTCTTGAATTTCTTCAAGATCAATTTTACTCCCACTGTCCCTATCCAGAATAAACTCTTTCTCCAGAAAGTGGCCAGTCCTAGAAACAAACACCTTTTGTTCCTCGGGATCGTAAAATTGGAATCCTCTAGTTTCTCTAGGATATCCCACAAACATACATTTGTCGGATCTAGCCTCTAATTTGTCAGGCATCATCCGCTTCACATAAGTCGGACAACCCCAAGGTTTAAGATATGTTAGACTCGGTTTCCTCTTATGCCATACCTCATATGGTGTGGATTCAACCGTCTTTGATGGAACTCGGTTCAGTGTGTAGGATGCGGTTTCTAGAGCATACCCCTAAAATGATTTTGGGAGAACTGCGTAGATCATCATGGATCGTACCATGTCTAACAAGGTACGGTTCCTCCTCTCAGATACGCCATTCATCTGAGGCGTGCCTGGAGGGGTCCATTCAGGTAGAATCCTATTCTCCTTCAAATAGTCTTGAAACTCTCCTTCTAGGTATTCTCCACCTCGATCGGATCGAAGTGTTTTGATTTCTCTACCTAGTTGTTTCTCCACTTCACTTCTGAATTCCTTGAAATTTTGGAAGGCTTCAGACTTATACTTCATTAAGTATATATAACCATAACGAGAATGGTCATCTGTGAAAGTAATAAAATAAGAGTATCCTCATTTGGCTTGAATTGACATTGGGCCACACACATCAGTATGTATGAGCTCAAGCAATTCATTGGATCTTATCCCTTTGCCACTAAAAGGTGACTTTGTCATCTTTCTAAGTAAACAAGCTTCACATGTATCAAACGATTCGTAATCGAATTGATCCAACATTCCATCTTTATGGAGTTTGGAAATGCGATTCTTATTTATATGGCCAAGTCTACAATGCCACAAGTAGGATTCATTCAAGTCATTTGTCTTGGCTTTCTTGTTATTTATATTAAGTATGTCAGCATTCATATCTAATATGTAGAGACCGTTGCTAAGTATGCCAGTACCATAAAAAATTCCATCACGTGAAAAAGAACAACATTTATTCTCAAACGTAAATGAAAATCCATCAACATCTAATGCGGAAATAGAAATAATGCTCTTCATAAGAGCAGGAACAAAATAACAATCATTAATTTCAAGTACTAGCCCACTGGGCAATGAAAGAAAATAAACTCCTACGGCTAGTGTAGCAACACTTGCTCCATTCCTAACGTGTAGGTCCACCTCTCCTTTCTTCAGATCTCTAGTTCTTATTAGTGCCTGCATATTCGTACAAATATGAAAACCACAACCAGTATCTAATACCCAGTGGTTAGACTTAGAAGAAGTAATGTTGATCTCAATCATAAATATACTTGAAGTCGAAGCATCAGAATGCTTCTTCTTGGTACTCAAGAAGCCTTTGCAGTTTCTCCTCCAATGTCCGGTCTCACCGCAATGGAAGCAAGCATCCTTGGATTTTTCTTTCGCTATCTTAGGCGTTGGCTTAGGTGCAGCCTTCACCTTTTTGGACTTTTTCTGGGCTTTTGCCTTGCCCTTGCTCGAAGTGACTTGCAACACTTCATTTCCCTTCCCCACAGTGCCCTCAGCAATCTTCAACATGTTCATTAACTCCACAAGGGAGCAATCTATCTTGTTCATGTGATAATTCATCACGAACTATGAGAATGAACCAGGTAGAGATTGCAGAATCAAGTCAATACTCAATTCTCGTTCCAACTTGTGGCCCAGCTTCCCAAGCCTCTCTATGTACCCGATCATCTTAAGCACGTGTGACCCCACAAAGATCCCCAGATGCCATCTTACAACTAAACAGGCCTTCGAGACCTTGTACCTCTCAGTGCGAGACTGAGAAGCATAGAGTTCCTTTAGGTGGACCATTATTGTATAGGCGTCCACAGACTCATGCTGTTTCTGCAGTTCAGGTGTCATAGAAGCAAGCATGATACATGTAGCATCGATCTTGTCGAGCGATTGCTTGTTATACTTCTCGACAGCATTCGCAGCCGAACCCTCAACGGGCTTTTCCGGTAGGGCCTCGTCCAAGACATAGCCAATCTTATCATGCCTCAAAACGATTTTGAGGTTCCTTTCCTAATCGAGAAAATTAGGTTCATCAAGCTTGTTTTCGATGATAAAACGAAGGTTCAATTTGTTTGACATTTTCTACAACAATAAATAAAGATAGAATAAGTAAAAGTTTATGTATAAAAAAAACCTAAATTTGCACTTAAAATTTTATAAGGTTTTACTCCCACTGGCCACTATTCCCAATTGGCTTTCAAGAATTTAATTAATTCTTTAGTGGCTGGGATTCCATATAGTCCCGAAGAGGGCCGATCAACCGAGATAATTTCGATAGGTAGGTACTCCTACCAGTCGCATCGCATGCGACTCCCAGTGGCTGACTAGTCAACTCTTTGACTTGTCACATCTCTATGTTATAGTCAACCCTTTGTCTCTAAAATCGAGGTCGGTCGACGAGGCCAATCACCGCAAGATTCTAGTCGAGTCGTGAACCCAATATTCATGAGATCTCATAACGATCATATCTCAATAATAACGATATACCCGTGGTAGGTCAACTCCCGATGAGGGCCGATCAGTTGGATCCGAACAAGGGCTCTTCACCGTCATTATAATATTGGGAGACAATTTTTGGCTCGATTTTTGGCATGGGAATAATTTTAAAATTAATTGACTTGATGAATTTGGTTTAATTATGGTCTCATCTACTATGTGCATATTACTACGATATCATATAAAGTAAAACATACACAACATTCCGTGCACAAAATAACCGGTATGATCATGGACTTTTCCTAGGTGCGGTTTCGAATACAAACTGACGAAACCGTAGGTCACAAACTAAGGGTGTCCGCAATAATCTATCTAATAAATAATTACACCCGCCGTACACGGGGAGGAGCTAACGGAAATGGGATAAATGCAAAAACTAGGTCACGTTCTTTATAACGGCCTAGGACAATTTTTCAAAAACCAACATAAAGAAAACATTCTCATCTATCCTATTGGTCGAGTTCATGATCAATCGGGGTCCATATAATCATATTATATCTACACATCTAATCCATACAATTTTATCTTATGAAAAAGATTAAATTCTAATTTTAACTACTTATGCGTCTTTATTTTATCACATCAAATAATTGAATAACTTTTAATTAATTATACGACTTAATTGAAAATTAAAATTAACATTTAATTTTAAATCAATTTTAATTTCAATTAAATTTGAACTATTCAAAATAAAATTAAAATTGTCTCCTATTTGTTTCCTTTCCAAAACTAAATTTGGCTTAGGCCTGGCCACTTTCCAAAATCAAATTTTGGAAGTGGCCTAGGCCTAGGCATTTTACAAATCAAATATTTGAAAAAGGGCCTATGCCTATTCCAAATCAAATATTTGGAAAGGCCAAATAATTTTGGTTTAGGCATGGCCACTTTCCAAAATCAAAATTTTGGAAGTGGCTTAGGCCTAGGCCTATTCCAAATCAAATATTTGGAAAATCCAAATAATTTTGGTTTAGGCTTGGCCACTTTCCAAAATCAAAATTTTGGAAGTGGCCTAGGCCTAGACCTTTTATAAATCAAATATTTGAAAAAGGGCCTAACCCTATTCCAAATCAAAATTTGGAAAGGCCAATATGCCATATGGTTTTCCAATGGCCCAAACCATTTGAACAATTGGTTGGCCATATGACATAACTAAACAAACGAGATATCTATGCACAATAAATATCACAAAACGAAAAGGGTCGATCTCCCCGTTGAAAGAAGAAGACCGGCGGCAGCGACCACAGAGCCTCAGAGCCGCCGCCGCCGCCGCAGAGGAGGGGGGCCGCCGCTAGTCGGCCGAGCCCCCCAATCAAACCCTAATTTTTGTTTTTTTTTTGTTTTAACGTCTCGTGATTTAAATCTTGCATCTATCGATTAATTACTACGCAATTAAATTATGCTTATTGCTTAAGCTCGAAGTCTGGTTCCGATACCACTGTTAGGAAATCACTAGTTTAACGCAGCGGAATTTAAAATTTTGATTTCCTTTTACTAGATCGTTCTTCATTTAATGCAATAAAAACGTTAAGTAGTTTGACGGTTATACATTGATGATCTATAAGATCGTCGCTTTGACCGTAAACGGAGAGTAGTACAGTGCACAAGCCGTCCACGCGTCCGGCCTCTATCGCTAATCCACACGAACTCCTTGCCGGAATCCTCCTTGGATTGCTATCGGAAAAACTCCGGTTGCTAGACCGGCATTTTTCTTCCCTCACAAACTCACTATAGGTTGCTCTCTATTTTACACCAGAACTATGAGCTCTTGCAATTGTGATGTACAAATTAAAAGAACTTGACACCCACTTCCTTTATATAGAGGAGGTGGCGCCCCATATGATGTGTGAAAGAGAAGAAAACATTTACCCAATAAAATAAGGAAAAACTTCTAAATTGATTTATCTATTTTATTATAATTAATTTTGCCAATATCTTATATTGAATATAATTATCTTATTACCATAAATATATCTTAGATTTTGCATCATTAAAACAAAAGAAAATTTATAAACCTATACTACCATGCAAAACTACCTCCTAACCGGCCGAATACCGGGCAGTTGCTAGTAAAGTTGGATAAGTACGGGTATCGATCCTCAGGGAAAAGGGATGTTGAATCTAATCTAATTAATTCTTCTCAATTGTTACTAACGAAAACAAATAAACGAAGAACTAACAAATAAACTCATAGAACAAGTAAACTAAATCTAAACTAGAACAAATAATAAAAACCTAAACTAAGGATACATGGGATCAAACATCATACAAACCAAGTGATTTCAACCCTAGTTCATCTCATGATTTCAATTCAAATTGTGGGTTCACCTTACACGAGACACAAACCCCTAATCTCTTAGTGAATCAGTATTCTCAAGCTATGAAATCCTACTCTCGTAGTGAATTCAATTTATCAATCTCTCCTCTCTCGAATGTTGAGACCGATATTCAAACAAAACGAAGGTGTAGATTCGAGTTAACTCTCGTATTTTAGAATCTAACAACCTAGATAATTAATCAACTAATTTGTCAAGATTAATGATTAAAAATCCTATCTTTCTATGGTGATCTCACGTTACGCAACTCTCGTATGTTGTAACTACCAATCGCAAACCAATCTCTCTATAAAGTTCACACATAGCATCATAATCAAAGAAAGATACAAAATAAATTAAAGATCATGAAAATAAACTAGAGATTGAATAAATTAAAAAGAGATTAAACTCAGATAGTTTGATACAAAGGTTGATCTTCAAGCATCAACGATGGAAAAAACGAGAAAAAGACATCCTAATCTAACCCCGGGTCACCCGAGCACAAGGCTCGGGTGACCGGCCTTGAAAACTCTCAAGATGGCCGCGCGCGTGAATAATGCGCTGTAAAATTGTTTTTAGGGTTACAAGTCGCCGCTTTTATAGAGGAGTATGTCAAATTTGGAATAATTCCTTTTTCAATTAGGATTTTGCATGCGGCTATTATTAAAAAGAGGCTTAAGTCGGCTGTGCATGACATCCTTGGACGGAGGCTGAACGTTCGCCTGGAAGGTGTCCGCACATCCCGCATCGAATTAAGTCGGTGGACGCTCGTTTCGCTTGCATTGGACGCCTTGATTCATGCAATTTCAAGACTCAGATTAAACAACTTGCATGGACGCCGTCCTCCTCACTCGAATCGAATCCTTCGATTAAATATTTATTGGAATAAAACTTCTAAAATTCATATCTTGAGTTGTAGACCTCCAAAAATTATGATCCGAATGTCATAAAAAAGCTCTCGGAAAACTCTACAACTTTCATTAAGGACTGATGACGGTTAAAATATACCTATTTATGTCATCAATTATAACCTTAAATCGGAGTTAATTATATATATTTCATATTAAATCACATGTTTATATTTATTATTTAATGATAAGTGATTATTAATGTGATAATTGGTATTTAGCTATTTTTATTATAAAAGAGCAATTAATTGTGTGATAAATACTGATTTTGCAGATCATAACGAATCGGGAAGATAATTATCACGCAATCGGGAGATCTCAAGATAAAAGAGAAGAAAATCGGAGCATTGAAGAAAGGATTAATCAGATCAATTCAAAAGCATGGAGTGGGGAACAAGTCGGAAGAAGCAAAATTGAAAACGCCAGAAGAAGGAGGCTCGGTCGACCGAGCCATGCCATTCGGTCGATCGACCGGCGTAACTATTCGGTCACCCGAGCCTAATCAGATTAACGCGTCTCAATCTTCTGGATTCTCCCTATGTCGGCTACAACTCCTATATAAACAGCAGCCACGATGCTGAGAAAAACACACCACTACAACACAAAACAATTCATACAATTTTAGCTTTTAAGTTTTTAGTTTTATTTTCTTTATGTTCGTTCATTGTGGATTCGCTGGATTCTCCGATTAGGGAGCGCATTAAAGAGTGGGAGTCACTCGTCTTCGAGGGTATGACTATTCAATTATGCAATCTTTATTCGTAGATCGATGTATTTTATTATGGAGTAGTTTTTCTTGTATTGATTGCGTGATGTAGATTTATTTACGAACCCATGTGTTTAGGTTAGAAAGCGTTAAGAAGTAATCATGATTTGTTCGGACACGTAATCGTGTTCGGTCGACTAGACATGTCACTCGGTCGCCCGAGTGTCGTCTGTTCGGTCGACCGAGTGTGGTAATGTGTAGGGCAATATTATGATCGGCTTCGACCACGCCGATTCTCTGGATTGGAATTAAAACGAGTAATTAAAACGATCAACTTAGTTATTCGTCATCATAATTTAACATGAAACCCAAAAAGTGATTGTTACTTAGGATATAGATTGAATCGGCATCTAAGAAGCACGCCTTACCCTATGAATGTTGCTTAGATGAGGTTACGGTTTATACCGGCATCCCTAGTTTCGTAATTGTATCGTGGTTATATGAGATGGAGGCATTAAAAGGCGAAGTCACGTAATGGAGGCACGATGATTTAGATGGCCTAACCGAGCTAAATCTACCTTAGGGGATGACTCCGTAGTCATAATAATCAATCTTTAACGTTTGTTTTATCTCTCGTAATCATCCTAATTCACATAGGGAGTTATAATCTACTAGCGTAATCAATACTATTTGTTTAGATAATATCAACCGTATTATCCATGTTTTAGTAGTCTTTAATCTGTTTTTGTGGTTTTTTGTGTCTTGTGGTTGTCACTATTTTATTTATCTGCATTTAGTTGGTCGTAGACCGCCTTTCAATTTAGTTCTAATAGGATAAAGTTGTGTTTTATTTGTGCCGAGTCTCTCGTGGGATCGACCTCGACTCTATCTGGCTATACTACAATTGAACCTAGTTCTCTTGCTAGTGTGTTAGTAGGCATCGAGTTAATAATTTAACTTGACCTCCATCAAGTTTTTGGCGCCGTTGCCGGGGACTCGAGTCATTAAATTAAGATATAGTTTATTTTGTTAGAACTGGATTCGTGAATATTCTGTGAATAAGAGTCTGTATATTAAAAAAAAAAAAAAAAAAAAAACCGTTCGGTCGACCGAACCACAGCTCTCGGTCGACCGAGAATTTATTATCTTTTTCGCTTTCGATTTCGTCTTAGTTTTAAAACATTTCGCTTCGTTTTATTTACGTTTTCTTTTCTCAAACGTATTTCGAGTCTGTTTTAGTTAGTTAGTTAAAGGCCTAGCCTTTACTAGTGATTAATTGTTTTATTGTTGTTTATTATTTTATAGTACGCTACTCGGAAATCGAAGGAACCGCTTGAGCCTTATAATCCTGAAATAGAGAAATTTGCGAGAAGGAATAGGAAGTTAGCTAGGGAACTGGCTAAGCAAGGAGAAGAGGATCCAAATCTTGAGGAAAGCGAGCAAGGAGTGGAAGAAGGACATACAACCGATCATTCTGAACATTCTGAATCTGAAGCAGAAATGGAAGGAAAATAATGCCAATAATGTGAATGCAAATGCTAATAATGAGAACCAAGCCCTAGTTCAAGGAGCGAGGCGCACTTTGCAAAGTTATGCAACGCCCACTATTGAACAATTCATTCCCGCTATCGTAGCACCGCAAGATCTTTGCATGGAAGTCTATCACCCTAGGCCTAATGTAATTCAAATGGTGACCAACTATTCCACTTTTCATGGAATTCAGAACGAGGATCCTGGTGTTCACGTGACAAATTTCTTGGAAATAGTCAGTACAGTGAAACCAGAATTAATCCCGGAGGGGAACATTCGTCTTAAGCTTTTCCCTTTCACTTTGAAAGATAAAGCTAAGCAATGGCTTCTCTCTTTAGAGGCTGGATCTATCACTACTTGGGAACAATTGTTGCAAAAATTCATGAATAAGTATTTTCCCTTAGGAAAAACTTTTAAGTTACGCCAAGACATCCTAGGATTTAAGCAACAACCTGGGGAGAGTTTTGATCAAGCTTGGGAGCGTTTCAAGGAAGCTATGAGGAAGTGTCCTCATCATGACATCTCTCTTTGGCTTTTAATGCAAACTTTTTACCATGGGTTGAGAGAGACTGAGAAAATTAGAGTAGACGCCTCCAGCAATGGAGCGTTTGTTCTTTTATCTCCTGAGGAGGCACAAGGGAAGATGGAGCAAATAGCGATGAATAGCCAATGGGGAGGCAATGACATAGCTCTTTGTGAAGATGGCCGCTGACATATTTGATGATAGTGCATCTACCAAAATCTTAGAACAACTTTCTGTTATCAACAATAAGGTAGATGGGATGCAAGAGAGGATGACAAGAGTAGAGAAAGGGGCTGGAATCGAGGTAGCACCTCAAAGTGAGAATGTCTTGTCATGAAGAAGCCAATTATATCGGGGAGGGTGCAGCCTAATCATAACCATCCTGGATTCCGATATAGTGACATAAATGCAGGAGAAAGGCCTAAACCGCCTACCCTTATGTATGTACCACAAACAGACTAAAACTTTTGGTTGGGAAGCTGCGATAGAAAAACTGAGTAATGTCGTCCCTGACAATATGGGACAACTTTCAAAATCTATGGCTGATTTAGCCACTAACTTTAGCCAATATTGTCAGAAGACCGATGCTAAGGTGACCAATCAAGAAGCTCTAGTCCAAAACCTCACGCACTGAGATAGGACAACTAGCCGAGCAAGTCTCAACTAGACCTCCTGGAGGGTTGCCAAGCAACACTGAGAAGAACCCTAAGGATTTGAATACGATCATGACAAGAAGTGGAAAAGAAGTAACTCCAACATCCCTGCAAGACAAAGCCGCAAAGGATAAGGATGGTGAGCCAAGCAATGAGACCAATACTTCCGAGTCTTTGCCTAAGCAAAGAACATATAAAGAACCTGCTGGCCCTAGAGTTGAACTTTACGATAACAAGTATCCAATTTTCACTGATGTCGATCCTTCAACTCTACCTTATCCTCCACCAAAGCCGAAGCCTACGTTTGATAATAAGAGGTATAAGAAGTTCGTGGATATGTTTAGTAAGTTACAAATCAATATACCCCTAGTTGAAGCACTATTTGAAATGCTGAGTACACAAAGTTTTTAAAAGATTTGTCTCAACTAAAAGGAAACTTCTAGATTTAGAGACCATATGCCTGAATGAGGAATGCTCGGCCATTCTTCAACATAAGTTACCCCAAAATGCAAAGATCCGGAGGCTTTCTCATTCCCTGCACCATAGGTAACGATGTCCGAACAAAGCTTTGTGTGATCTAGAGCAAGCGTGGAACTGATGCCACTATCTATTTTTCGGAAGCTAGGCCTAAAAGATCTTAAGAAGACCTCAATCACATTGCAATTAGCTGACCGCTCGTCAAGGAACCGTGTGGAGTGGTTGAGGATGTGCTAGTAAGGGTTGAAAAGTTTGTATTTCTGTTGACTTTGTGGTATTAGATATGGAAGCTAACTACGAAGTGCCCTTGATATTAGGAGACCTTTCATGGCCACTAGTAGAACGCTAATTGATGTCTACAAGGGCGAGTTGGTATTAAGAGTGAACGAAGAGAGAGTTGCATTCAATGTCTTCGACACTATGAAACAACTTTGATGATGGAGAGGATGCATGTTTCATGTTGGATTCCATTGATAGGATCGTTCAAGAATTTCAACAACATGAAAGTATCAAGGATTTTTGGATGTTGTCTTAGAAGAAGAAGATGAAGTCAAGCACGTGAGTAGTGAGGAGGAGAAGATGATATGGCCAGGATGTAGTAGAGGACCCCAAGACTGTAGAGGAAGTAAGTGTTGCGGAGATTGAAAGATTCTATCATAGACCAACGTGGCATAAGTACTTGAACTCAAACTCACAAGTCAAAAGTTGAAGACATCTTTGGAAGAACCTCCCACAAATTTGACTTTAAAACCTCTTCCTGCAAATTTGAAGTACGTATTTCTTCAAGATGAGACCTTGCCATCGATCATATCTTCTTCCTTGACGGACTTACAAGAAGAGAAAATTATGAGAGTTACGAGAGAGTACCGCTGGAGCATTTGGATGGACCATAGGCGACGTTAAGGGCATTAGTCCTAGCGTATGTATGCACAAGATCTCCGTGGACCCCGAAAGAAAGCGGTTGCACAACCTCGAGGCGTTTAACCCCACAATTAAAGGAAGTGGTTAGGGATGAGGTTATAAAAATGTTGGAAATGGGAATTATATTTCCAATTGTCGATAGCGAATGGGTTAGCCCTATCCACGTAGTTCCCAAAAAGGAGGATTGACGGTGCAAGCCAATGAGTTGAATGAGTTAATTCTGTGAGGCTAATCACGGTCATCGAGTATGCATAGACTTTAGGAAACTAAATGATGCAACTCGTAAGGACCATTTTCCTCTTCCCTTCATCGATCAAATGCTCGAGAGACTGAGCGGGCATGCTTTCTATTGTTTTCTCGACGGATATTCGGGATACTATCAAATCCACATCTCACCTGAAGATCGTGAGAAAACAACATTTACATGCCCATATGGGACATTTGCGTATAATCGAATGCCATTTGGGTTGTGCAACGCCCCCGCAACATTTCAACGGTGTATGATGTCATTATTTGCGGATATGGTGGAAGACTTCTTGGAAATCTTTATGGATGATTTCTCCGTGTTTGGAGACGATTTCGATTCATGTCTCACACATCTAGCATGAGTGTTGAAGAGATGTGAAGAGACGAATCTTGTGCTTAACTGGGAGAAATGTCATTTGATAGTTACGGAAGGTATAGTACTGGGCCACCGCATATCAAAGAATGGTATAGAGGTGGATAGAGCCAAAGTTGAGGTGATCGAGAAATTACCTCCACCTACTAATCTTAAAACTTTGCGAGGTTTTTTAGGCCACGCCAGATTTTATCGTAGGTTTATCAAGGACTTTTCCCTGGTCTCTAGACCTCTTACCGAATTATTGGCCAAGGATGTGCCATTCGTGTTTTCTAATGAGTGCATAAAAGCTTTCAACGAAATAAAAGTAGATCGATCACTCGCACCCGTTCTCGTCGCACCGATTGGGATCTTCCGTTTGAACCGATGTGTGATGCAAGTGATATCTGCTTTGTAGGCGCCGCTTTGGGTCAAAGAAAGATAAGATCTTCGACCTATCTATTATGCAAGTCGGACTTTGAATGCTGCCCAAAGAAATTACGCCACAACGGAGAAGGAACTTTTGGCCGTTATCTTTGCTTTTGACAAGTTTAGATCTTACTTGGTAGGATCTAAAGTCACTGTGTGGTGACCAGACCACGCGGCTCTTAAGTATCTCCTAGCAAAGCAAGATTCAAAGCCGAGATTTGTTGAGATGGATTCTCATGCTTTGCAAGAATTTGACGTAGACATCCGAGATAAGAAAGGAAGTGAGAACGTGGTGGCCGATCATCTGTCACCCTTACAATTAGAGGATGGTGAGGAATTACCTGAGATAGGAGAATCTTTTCCTGATGAACAAATTTTCTCCATCACCACCATCAGGGGACATAATGATTGTGCTGCAGTTTCTTCACGAATAGAGGTTGTGAAGGAGAAGAAGCAACCATGGTTTAGTTTGTTTGTCAATTATCTATCCGCAAAGTACCTACCACCGAATCTCCTTTGCCCAAGAAAGGAAAAAATTCTTTAAAGATCTTAGACACTACTATTGGGATGAGCCTTATTTGTTTAAGCTAGGATCGATAATATTTTTGAAGGTGTGTGCCCGAAGAAGAGTATAATGATATCCTGAAGCATTGTCATTCCTATGAAGTTGGAGGACACTACGGGGAGAAAAACCGCGGCTAAGGTCCTCAAATGCGGTTTTTATTGGCCGACATTGTTTAAGGATGCACACCAATATACAAAGGCATGTCATGCTTGTCAAATGACAGTAATATTTCAAGGAGGAATGAGATGCCACTCAAGAGCATCTTAGAAGTGGAGCTTTTGACGTTTGGGAATAGATTTTGTTGGACCCTTCACTTCATCATTATCTAACCGATATATCTTAGTTCTTTGTTGATTATGTATCCAAATGGGTTGAGGCCATTGCTTCCCTACTAACGATGCTAGGGTTGTGGTTCGATTCTTGAAGAAGAACATTTTTACAAGGTTTGGGACGCTAGGCGATTATAGCGACAATGGTAGTCATTTTTGTAATAAACCTTTTGAAAGGTGATGATTAAGTATAGGGTTCGACATAAGCTAGCAACCGCATATCACCCCAGACTAGTGGTCGGGTAGAAGTCACCAATCGAGAGATAAAGCGTATATCCTGGAAAAAGCATTAATACGACTAGGAAGGATTGGTCGTTACGTTTAGACGACGCTTTTTGGGCTTATAGGATCGCATATAAAACCTCGATTGGAATGTCACCGTCACAGATTGTTTTTGGAAAGGCATGTCATCTACCTGCGTAGGCTGGAGCACCGGGACATGTGGGCAACAAGGATGCTAAATTTTGATGAGACGTTGGCCGGTGAGAAAAGGATGTTAGAATTAACTCGCTGGAGGAGTTTCGTTTAGAGGCATACGAGAATGCCAAGATTTTCAAGGAGCGCACGAAGAAGTTTCATGACAAAAGATTTCGGAGAGGACCTTTCAAGAGGGTGATCCGGTTCTCTTGTACACCCGCGCTTAAGACTCTTCCCGGGTAAGTTGAAATCAAGATGGTATGGCCCATTTCAAGTACAACAAGTCTTTCCTTCCGAGAGCGGTGGAGCTATTCAATTTCAAAGACGAGTCCAGATTTGTGGTCAATGGACATCGTATTAAGCATTATCACGGGCTTCCGCTGCTTTGCTTTGAGGAGGAGGTTTTGTACCTCGATGACCCTGTCTATGCATAAACCATCTTGAGTGAGTCGAGCTAGCGATTATAAACTTAGAACTACTACCTATAACTATCTTTTTCGCTTTTTCTTTTTAATAAAGTAGCATGCGCCTATCACGGTTTTTTTCATCTCGCCATGTTCGAGTCTAAGTTCGGAATAAACGAGGTTTTTCCTTGATAGCCGTCATGTGAGTTTTTATTTAGGTTTAAATCCCTTTTGGTCTTGTCCATGGCAGTATAAAGTAAAGTGGCTTAAACTGTTTTTAGATATCTATATCTAATTACTGCCACGTTATGTTATAAAGTTCCATACACATGGTATTTGACGATTTCGTGGAGCTTGTTTGTTTATACAGATGTGTCTATCTCTCCACATTTGTGCCGATGATTACTCCGATATTGTTCCTTTACTTGGGAGCCGTTTCCAGAGCTAAGTCTTTCATCTTGAACTCATTTATTTTTGTCATTGAGGACAATGCCATGTTTAAGTGGGGCGGGGACTTAGCTATATGTTGTGCTATATGTTGCTATATGTTGAAAAAGTCAAGGGGAACGGAATACTGAGACAATATTGAGCCAAATTTAAAAATTTTATGGATAAATGCCAAGTTGTTTAACTCGTATCCTTAAACTTGTGAAGTTCTTATACTTAGAATTGATAGGAAATGAACCAAGTTGCGTGAGTACGTGGTCATATTATACTTTTGCGATAAATTGTTAGTAAACTTAAGGATATTCATGCCAACAATTGCAAGTAGTTAGGTATTGTTCAATTACTCAACATGTGAATCGCTTAGTACCGTATGAGTTATAACAATTGAAAGAAGTATGTGTACATTGCGTAGATAATTGGTTATGAGGACCTAGTGTCGATATTTGTCGACTGATGTATTCAGATCTTCTAGCCAACAAAAGCGGAGTAATAAGCTTGGGACGTACCTGTGTTTCGACAATGCATTAAAACACTGGGCTTGTAGTAACATTACCAAAGTAGCCCCGCGCTTGTGGTAATATTCGATGCTATGTTTAATCTAAGATAGGGGGATACTCTATGAAAAGTTTTCTTCCTTCAGATTAGTAGTATTCGAAAAATATGCAAAATTGAAAAAAAATTTTGAATTTGTAGAGGCTTTGAGTAGTACTCGGTCTCCAAGTCCAAAAATCCTATAGATACGCTCTTGCTTATTGTTCTAGTGCTTTAACCATTGCGAGGCACAAGAAGTATGAATGCTGATGTTGGTGAATTTTGATATGAAGTCTGCATAAGCTCTAATCTTGCTACATTTATATAAAACCAATGCACATGCACACAATCACTTCGATTCATAGCGAGTAGTGAATAATGCTTATCTTATGAGCATGATTGGTATGAGTTGACTCGGGTTTCTTGTGTAAGTATGAGTTGACCACAGAAAATGTTGTCTTGGGGAATGACTTGTTGATGCTTTGTTCGGGACGAAGCAAAGTTTAAGTGGGGGGCATTTTGATGACGGTTAAAATATACCTATTTATGTCATCAATTATAACCTTAAATCGGAGTTAATTATATATATTTCATATTAAATCACGTGATTATATTTATTATTTAATGATAAGTGATTATTAATGTGATAATTGGTATTTAGCTATTTTTATTATAAAAGAGTAATTAATTGTGTGATAAATACTGATTTTGCAGATCATAACGAATCGGGAAGATAATTATCACGCAATCGGGAGATCTCAAGATAAAAGAGAAGAAAATCGGAGCATTGAAGAAAGGATTAATGAGATCAATTCAAAAGCATGGAGTGGGGAACAAGTCAGACGAAGCAAAATTGAAAACGCGTAAAGAAGGAGGCTCGGTCGACCGAGCCATGCCATTCGGTCGACCGAGCGTAACTATTCGGTCACCCGAGCCTAATCAGATTAACGCGTCTCAATCTTCTGGATTCTCCCTATGTCGGCTACAACTCCTATATAAACAGCAGCCACGATGCTGAGAAAAACACACCACTACAACACAAAACAATTCATACAATTTTAGCTTTTAAGTTTTTAGTTTTATTTTCTTTATGTTCGTTCATTGTGGATTCGTCGGATTCTCCGATTAGGGAGCGCATTAAAGAGTGGGAGTCACTCTCGTCTTCGAGGGTATGACTATTCAATTATGCAATCTTTATTCGTAGATCTGATGTATTTTATTATGGAGTAGTTTTTCTTGTATTGATTGCGTGATGTAGATTTATTTACGAACCCATGTGTTTAGGTTAGAAACGTTAAGAAGTAATCATGATTTGTTCCGACACAGAACTGTGTTCGGTCGACCTAGACATGTCACTCGGTCGCCCGAGTGCTGTCGTTCGGTCGACCGAGTGTGTAATAATGTAGGGCAATATTATGATCGGCTTCGACCACGTCGATTCTCTGGATTGGAATTAAAATGAGTAATTAAACCTCGATCAACTTAGTTATTCGTCATCATAATTTAACATGAAACCCAAAAGTGATTGTTACTTAGGATATAGATTGAATCGGCATCTAAGAAGTACGCCTTACCCTAGGAATGTTGCTTAGATGAGGTTACGGTTTATACCGGCATCCCTAGTTTCGTAATTGTGTCAGAAGTTATATGAGATGGAGGCATTAAAAGGCGAAGTCACGTAATGGAGGCACGATGATTTAGATGGCCTAACCGGAGCTAAATCTACCTTAGGGGATGACTCCCATAGTCATAATAATCAATCTTTAACGTTTGTTTTATCTCGTAATCATCCTAATTCACATGGGGGAGTTATAATCTATTAGCGTAATCAATACTATTTGTTTAGATAATATCAACCGTATTATCCATGTTTTAGTAGTCTTTAGTCTGTTTTTGTGGTTTTTTGTGTCTTGTGGTTGTCACTATTTTATTTACTGCATTTAGTTGGTCGTAGACCGCCCTTTCAATTTAGTTCTAATAGGATAAAGTTGTGTTTTATTTGTGCCGAGTCTCTGTGGGATCGACCTCGACTCTATCTGGCTATACTACAATTGAACCTAGTTCTCTTGCTAGTGTGTTAGTAGGCATCGAGTTAATAATTTAACTTGACCTCCATCAAGGACTCTTCTTCAGAAAACGCCTTTTTGATTAGCCCGTCGTATTACGAGTATATTTCGGGATTTTCCACTCGAATTCATCTCTTTAAAATCATCCTTTCCATCAACAATGTGTATCTACAATGTAGGAAAAACATACCAAAGCGTAACACAATCCTAAAATAATAAAAAAATCATGATTTAAACACATAAATCGCTACGTTTTGCAATTTAACCTATTAGAAACACCATTTACTCAATTAATCGATTATAAGCTCGATTTCTATGAAAATCCTAAGAATATGGGAATATTGACATAAAATATATCCTTATAAACGTATAAAATCACCTTAACAACTCCCCACACTTAAACCTTGCTCGTCCCGAGCAAGACAAAACATAATCATCACTCGAGACAAATAAACACTTATGCAAATATAAAACATATTCAAGTAGTTTAGAGGTTCACCCAAGTGAGTGTGTGCATAAGCATAATAAATTTCCACTAAATCCACACTTGAAATTGATTCAAGCAAAACTAGCCAACATCCCATTTAAATTAGACATATAAAAACGATTATAACATGCACCTCACAAAACATACAAACCCCGAAAAAATAATAGGGAGCATTTAAAATATTTCCGACATACTTAGAGGATAGTCCCTACAACATATCTTTCAGTTTATACTGGGGATAAGATCGACGATAACTAAGTCTTTCGTTTAATTCATATCACTATTCTCATAAGTTGATTTAATTATTTCACTTAAACACACATCAGAATGAGCTATTGCCCTCATAGCAGAATAGGACATTTCCCGCTAATCCCCTACCTACTCCAATCATAAGGCAACTTTTTCTAACTGTCGTGAGCTTTTGGTCATCATAGTGGAATAGGACATTCGTGGTATGACCTACCTCACTCAAATCATCGACCAGCTTTCGACACACACATTTATAATTTAAAACAACTTCACTTATTAACTTCATTTCAAAAGCACAATAGTTACGTGTCATTTATCACATTCAAACCTTCAGATATTCACAGTATGTCATACTTTAACTCTAAATACAAACTATTAAAATTTTCAAAATTCGTATGGAAGAAAAGAATCATGCGATAATCATCAAAAATCTCTAATCAAATGGGTATGGCTTAAAAACATAGCTCATCATCTACTATGGCACGTGAAAAATAGTGTCGGGTGAAACAACTAAATTTACTAAATATGCGAGAATCAAAGATCAATGATTATAAACATCGAACAAAGACATGCAATGCTCACTCGGGACAAAACAAAAATTTTAAAATTAAGCACTTTTCATAGAAATATAAAGAAATTGAGCAAACGACTCATAGATACATATAAACCATCCTCTCCCCACACTTAGATTGCAACTTGTCCTCAAGTTGTGCGTAAATAATAAATTAGAGAACTTAGCCGATTGGATCTTTGGCAATTCCGAAAAACCGTAAAACCAAAATTGTCGCATAGCTCGGTGAAGATCGTGGAGCATCACAGTAAACTGAATTCATCGTGAAAGTGCACAATAGCTATCAAAAATATCCTGCAGACTTGATCGATTGCAAAAAGAGTCTACGGGAAAAAGAAAAGATTACATATATAAAGCACATGGAAAAAGGAGATATAGAGATAGTTCAAATTTAAGCTCATATAAAGATGGAATACATATACATGGAACATTACACAACAGTAGGCTAGGTGCAACTACATGAAAATATACTACAATGCAGCCTACATGATATGCAATCCTAAAAATAAAATAAATAAATTCTGACAGGCTCAGGCTGAGCAAGTTGAGAGGACAACCCTACAGTGACTACGGCCCGTGCAGAATCGGAAAAAAATCGAGGTAGTATTACGGAAACCGACAGTTAACTACACTCAAGAAAAATAAAAGAAAAATAGGAAAACAATGCAACTAGATGACATGCAACTAAATGATATGCATCTAAGTGATATGTAAAAATAAAAGAAAATAAAAGAAAGAAAACTAGCCCACTCATTAGCAACATGACATGTATATAATAAACGTCTACCAAATAATGACAGGTTACGATAACCGACAGTACTGTTCATTACATGCAGTGTAGACGCGCTTTAAGACTCGTAAAAAGTGATAGCATTATGGAAAACCAACAGTTAGCTATTCTAAACAGATATAACTCATATGGACTGGACGTAGCATACGGAAAACCGACAGTAGCTACCCATATGAGTTACAAAAACAACAAGAAAGCACATAAGTCTCAAATCTTAAAAGATTCATCACAACGGTATGTAGCATACGGAAACCGACATTAGCTACTAATTAACAATAAGACCAGTTATAGCATACGAGAACCGACAGTAACTATAACTTGCATAGATGAATCATGTATGTAAAAATAGATCAATTACTTAACATGGATTCGTAGATGGAAAGATATGAATATGCAAGTTCAGAATATCTACGTAAAATTAATCAGCCACAGAAGCTCAGATTAAAAACATCCAAGTCAAATAAAGCATTAAAAATCAAATAAATAAAAATTTTGGAACCTGGACTGCCGGACGAGCGTTCAATAGTTCAGACGCTCGTTTGCAATAAAAAACAGGTCGGACGGGCGTTCAGTGAGTCAGACGCCCGTCTGATTCTTGAAACCAGAGCAAAGTTAATACGTTTCGGGACGGACGAACGCCCAACATACCATACGTGCGTTCACTGCAGATTATGAAGCGAAAGGCGTTCACTTACAGAACATTTCGTCCATACAACGAATTTGCACAGACAATGCAGGAGAGACACAGAAACCCTAAATCTTATAAACACAACATAGAGCACAGACAACAGCCACAGATAAATTTTAGCACATGGGTTAGACTAGGCAACAACTAAACACAAACTTCACGTAAAACAGATTGAGTAAAAAACTTTTGCACATTCTTAACCCTACGGTCATCGAAACACGGCAAAATAAAAACTCTCAATCTATTAAACGCTACTTTTATTGAAAAACTAAAAGCTAAACGTAACAAAATCGAGAACTAACTTAACTAGATTCAACAAAACACCGATTCCCCGGCAACGGCGCCACTTTTGTTGGGGAGATTTTGCATCATTAAAACAAAAGAAAATTTATAAACCTATACTACCATGCAAAACTACCTCCTAACCGGCCGAATACCGGGCAGTTGCTAGTAAAGTTGGATAAGTACGGGTATCGATCCTCAGGGAAAAGGGATGTTGAATCTAATCTAATTAATTCTTCTCAATTGTTACTAACGAAAACAAATAAACGAAGAACTAACAAATAAACTCATAGAACAAGTAAACTAAATCTAAACTAGAACAAATAATAAAAACCTAAACTAAGGATACATGGGATCAAACATCATACAAACCAAGTGATTTCAACCCTAGTTCATCTCATGATTTCAATTCAAATTGTGGGTTCACCTTTACACGAGACACAAACCCCTAATCTCTTAGTGAATCTGTATTCTCAAGCTATGAAATCCTACTCTCGTAGTGAATTCAATTTATCAATCTCTCCTCTCTCGAATGTTGAGACCGATATTCAAACAAAACGAAGGTGTAGATTCAGGTTAACTCTCGTATTTTAGAATCTAACAACCTAGATAATTAATCAACTAATTTGTCAGCATTAATGATTAAAAATCCTATCTTTCTATGGTGATCTCACGTTACGCAACTCTCGTATGTTGTAACTACCAATCGCAAACCAATCTCTCTATAAAGTTCACACATAGCATCATAATCAAAGAAAGATACAAAATAAATTAAAGATCATGAAAATAAACTAGAGATTGAATAAATTAAAAAGAGATTAAACTCAGATAGTTTGATACAAAGGTTGATCTTCAAGCATCAACGATGGAAAAACGAGAAAAGACATCCTAATCTAACCCGGGTCACCCGAGCACAAGGCTCGGGTGACCGCCTTGAAAACTCTCAAGATGGGCTGCTTTTCGTGAATAATGCAATTTGTAAAACTTGTTTTTTAAGGTTACAATTTCTTTGCTTTTATAGAGGAGTATGTCGGTGGAATAATTCCTTTTCAATTAGGATTTTGCATGCGGCTATTATTAAAAAAGAGGCTTAAGTCGGTGTGCATGACATCCTTGGACGGAGGTGAACGTTAAATCTGGAAGGTGTCCGCACATCCTGCATCGAATTAAGTGGTGGACGCTTCGTTTCGCTTGCATTGGACGCCAGTTCATGCAATTTCCTGAAGACTCTGTATTAAACAACTTGCATAGACGCTCGTCCTCCTCACTGAACTGAATCCTTCGATTAAATATTTATTGGAATAAAACTTCTAAAATTCATATCTTGAGTTGTAGACCTCCAAAAATTATGATCCGAATGTCATAAAAAAGCTCTCGGAAAACTCTACAACTTTCATTAAGGACTCTTCTTCAGAAAACGCCTTTTTGATTAGCCCGTCGTATTACGAGTATATTTCGGGATTTTCCACTCGAATTCATCTCTTTAAAATCATCCTTTCCATCAACAATGTGTATCTACAATGTAGGAAAAACATACCAAAGCGTAACACGATCCTAAAATAATATAAAATCATGATTTAAACACATAAATCGCTACGTTTTGCAATTTAACCTATTAGAAACACCATTTACTCAATTAATCGATTATAAGCTCGATTTCTATGAAAATCCTAAGAATATGGGGAATATTGACATAAAATATATCCTTATAAAACGTATAAAATCACCCTTAACACTAGACATTCCTTATAAGAAGGCCATTTCAGATATTCAATCTCAATCATAGGATACGCGATTCCCGGACGACCAATCATGCATACTCCGCATGCTTCAATATCATACCCAATCACTACCGCATGATCGCCCCGTGGCTAGAGGAAATCTCAATAGTGTCAAAGCATGATAATCCACACCGTGATGCCATGAAGACTCCGGTCGAAAGGATAATTACACAACCACCACATAGTGTGACACTTAATGTAAGTGGGCCAGTCTAACGTATGCATTCTCTAATACACGTCCACGCATACGGTCAAGTGTCTCTACACTTCGATGAGCGAGATCTATCCCTACCTTCTATAAGATAGAAGACATCCAATACGTGTTAGTCTGGTTATACTATCAATGTCCCATTTGATAGTACATGTGACTAGAGACATTTGAGTATCAAACTTATTAAAGTGATAAGAGATCTCATCAACCATAATCACTATCATGGTTTCTCTATCACAGTTTGACACTAGGGACGTTATCATATATGTACAACAAACAATATGAAGATAAACAATATATAATAACATAAGTGCTTTTATTAATCATAATAAAGTTATTACATGAACTAAATAGACTGTAAATGACCCGACCCGGTCGGATCCAGTCCAACCCCATTGGTTTAGGACACCTTTCCAACAGTGATAACCTAAACTGATTACATATTCCTTGTGTACAAGGTCTAAGTTCAATATGTTAAGTGGTGATTGGAACTTAGTTATGTTCAAAATGGTGTACTCTAACTTCACAATAAAAAGTTAGATGAGAAGAAGTCAGCTGAAGTGTTATTAAAACACAGCACACTTAAACCTGATGACAGATATGTACTTCAACAGGCTGATATACTTCAGATATTTGTTGAGTATAATTCTCGATTTAATCAAAGGTTACATTGGAAGATTAAAAGGATAAGGATGGATTACAAGCCTTGATTTTGTCAACAAATCAATGGTCGAAATAAAAGGACCGTTGGAAAGATTCAGAGCTTTATCCAATGGATACAAGTCAAAGGGTGGACAGTCTGAAAACTGACAAAAAGATGACTGACAGTGTCAGTCCTATGAACAGAGAAAAAAAGCAAGTCAAGATGGAGACAAGTCTGAAACGGCTATTTCTTAAATTCAAACATAAAGTCACAGGATTCTCACCTATGAATAGAAGATTCCTGATTCAGATACAAGTGATGAAAAACAGAGGAACATATAATCCATACGAAGCTATCAAGTTAAATCAAGAAAATCACCCTGCTGATATTCACTGAGCTTAAACTTACTGATCAAGTAATTTCTTCAAGTGTAACCTGCTATCATGTTACATCAAGTATACACACTAGAAGACATCAAGTTGGTGATCATTTCATCCTGATTAAGTTGATGAAAACTGAATCATTTATTTGATTCAATCTTTCTTTTATAAGAAATCTGCTGAAGACAGAGAAGCATCTTTTGGGTGTCAAGAACTGTTGTGTGCGTGGTGGAGCTGGTGAAGAAGCAATCCTACCCTTCAAGGACCAGTGGAATACTTTGGACCAGCAATCCTACCTGTTTCAAGTGTTCAGTTTGTGAAGCCATAGTCATTGGTGAAGGACAAACAGCTTAGGATTTTTGTAAATGCAACCTCAAAGATCTCTAGTGTATTTCCTCCAACATCATAGAAGAAGAGTGGACTGATAGGATTACACCACCTGGAACCACTATAAATCTTGCCTACTTACTTTCTGCATTTACTTTCTGTTATTTAGTATACTTATCACATCAACCTACTGAAACAAGCAACTGAATCACACACTTACAATACTGAGTATCCAATACTTAGTATCATTCTTTTAACAACAAGTAATAAGGCTTAAACTAAATATATTCATTTGCAACAAATTCGATTACATCAACAAATCGGCCAGACTATTGAGTGGTCAAGAAGCTATCGACCTTCTTTGAGTTTGTCAACTCCAAAAGTCTTAAGTGTTAAGTTTATTCACCCCCCTAAACTTAACCAAAGCCTTTTCAAGGGACCAACATATAGTATGCTTTGTTCATGAGTGAAGTACATGATTTTCTGTGATTGATATTGCACTTGTGTTATCACACATTATTGGAATTGTCTTCTCATCTATTTCATAGTCTCTCAGTTGTTGTCTGATCCATAATACCTATGTACAACAGCTGCATGTTGCTATATATTCTGCTTCAGTTGTTGAAGTTGATATAGAGTTTAGCTTTTTACTAAACCATGATACTAGTCTGTTGTCTAGCATCTGACAAGTTTCTGAAGTGCTTTTCCTGTCAATCTTACATCCAGCATAGTCTGAATCTAAATAGGATATCAGTTTGAATCCTCCATCTCTTGGATACCAAATTCCTACATTAATTGTTTGCTTCAAATATTTAATGATTCTCTTAGCTGCTAGTAAGTGAGATTCCTTAGGTTGAACTTGAAATCTTGCACAAACTCCTACTGCAAATGCTATATCAGGTATGCTTACAATTAAGTAGTGTAGAGATCCAATAATTCCTCTATATAACTTTTGATCAACATATTTTCCATTTTCATCCTTCCTTAGAATAACTCTTGCACACATAGGTGTGTCTGATGTGCCACTTGTATCCATACTATATTTATGTATCAAGTCCTTTGTATACTTGGCTTGATTAATAAAGATGACATTTTCCATTTGTTTCACTTGTAAACAAAAGAAATAGTTGAGTTCTCCTATCATACTCATTTGAAGTTTACTCTTCATCAAATTTGCAAATTTCTCACAAAGCTTTTCATCTTCTGATCCAAAAATGATATCATCAACATAAATCTGAACTAGCAAGGTGCTTGTTCCTTCTTCTAGCTTGAAGAGAGTCTTGTCAATGGTTCATTTGCTGGATCCATTGTTGATTAAAAATTGTGATAGTGTCTCATACCAGGCTCTAGGTGCCTGTTTGAGTCCATATAGTGCCTTTTTGAGCTTGTATACTTTGTCTTTTTTCCCTTTGAGTTGGAAATTAGGGGGTTGTTCCACATATACTTCTTCTTCTAGAAGTCCATTAAAAAATGCACACTTGACATCCATTTGATATAATTTGAAATCCTTGTTTGCTGTAAAAGCTAGAAGGAGTCTAATGCTTCCAATCTTGCTACTGGTGCAAAGGTTTCATCATAGTCTATGCCTTCAGCTTGAGAGTATCCCTTTGCAACTAGTCTTGCTTTGTTTCTGACAACAGTTCCCTGTTCATCCATTTTGTTTCTAAATACCCATTTTGTTCTAATGATGTTTTCCATGTCTGGTCTGTCCACAAGTTCCCAAACCTCATTTGTCTTAAATTCATTGAGCTCTTTTTGCATGGCTGTAATCCAATCAGCATCTTGAATTGCATCATCTATTGTTTTGGGTTCCACTTATGATAGAAAACAAGTTAACATGCTCTCTAGTTGTCTTCTGGTTCTAACTCCTGTATGAACATCTCCAATGACTTGTTCTTCATGATGATCTCTCAGCCAATTCAAATCAGGCTGAAGTTGCTCTTGATCTGGTTATTCCAGGCTCCAGCTTGTGTATCAACTTCATTATCTTGTTGGTGCTTCTGTTGTTGTATTGACTGGTACTTCATCTTGATCACCAAAGGTGTGGTTTAGAATAGTGGCTGATATTGTTGTATTCATATAGAATTGTCCCTGTGCAGCTTCTTCTTCAAAGTTGTGTAAGTTTTCACCATTTGTGTTTGGTTCATCAAAAACAACATGAATTGACTCTTCAATCACCAAGGTCCTTTTGTTGAGCACTCTGAATGCTTTGCTTGTGTCTGAGTATTCCATGAAGATTTCTTCATCATCTTTTTCATCAAAATTATGTAGCTGATTCATGTTCAAAACAAAACATTTAGATCCAAACATATGCAAACGTGAAATGTTTGATTTTCTTCCATTCCAAATTTCATATGGTGTTTTTCCATGGCATTTATTGATGATAGATCTGTTTTGAGCATGTTGTATTTGCTTCTTCAGCCTGAAATCTCTTTGGTAAGCTTGCTTCTGCTACCATGGTTCTAACTGCTTCTTTGAGTGTTCTGTTTCTTCTTTCTGCTACACCATTTTGTTGTGGAGTCCCTACTACTGATTGTTGATGTAGTATACCATTTTCCTCACAATAAGATCTGATATCTTTATTCAGGAATTCTGTTCCTCTATCTGATCTTATCTTGATGATCTTCAACTCTTTTTCATTTTGTATTCTTCTCAGCAAATCTGGTAGCTTCTTGACTGTCTCTCTTTTCTTGTTCATGAATATAGTCCATGTGAACTTGGAAAAGTCATCCACCACCACTAGAGTGTACTTCTTTCCACTTACACTTACTGGTGTGACTGGTCCAAAAAGATCCATATGCAAAAGATGTAAGATCCTTGTTGTTGACTGATAGGGTTTTGACTTGAAAGAGCTTATAATCTGCTTCCCTTTATGACATGCATCACAGAGACTTTCTTTCTTGAATGTGGTCTCTGGAAGGCCTTCAACTAGCTTGTTCTTTGATAATTTGTTGATGGTCTTGAAGTTGAGATGGTTCAGTATTCTATGCCAAATCCAGCTGGTTGATTTCTTATTCTTGACAAGCAGACAGGTTTCTGCTTTTGCTGTCTTCCAATCCACCACATACATGTTGTCTTCTCTTTTTCCTGCAAGTACAACTGTGCTGGTTTGATTGTGAATCACTTTGTATCCTTCTTTGTTAAATGCACATTGTAGCACTTGTCACAAAATTGACTAATACTTAGAAGATTGAAACTCAATCCTTTAACATGATTTACATTTTGAATCTTCAAATTGTCCTTGAACATTGTGCCTTCCCCCTTAATTTTTCCGGGGTTTTCTTCAAATGTAACTTTGGGTCCATCAAAAGCTTTAAAGTTAGTCAACCATCCTTTGTTCCCGGTCATTTGTCTGTAACATCCACTATCTATGTACCAGACATCCTACAAAACAAATTAAGAAAGTTTAGGTACCCAACACTGTTTGGGTCCATACCTGTTAGCAGTCATGCCTCCAACTCCAAGTGTAAATCCAAAGGATCTTCTTCTTGTATGGTTGAAGTCATCAACCTCATAATGGTTGAAGTCATCAACCTCATAAGTATAAGGCATGGCATAATAGCTTTTAATATTTCTACTAAGAGTATTCTGATACAATTCTCTACCTTTAGGTGTATTTGCATCCTTTTTCACTCTCCAGTATGTAGGAGGGAACTTATTTTCATATTGTTTTTTGTGTCTAGGAATATGCCTAGGTTGGCTTTTCTTAAACACATGTTGCATGGCATGAAATTGTTTCTTCATGTATTTTGAGGGTGCAACATTGCAATCATCCTCTGAAGGGTAAAGTCTACCATTACCTTTCAGTAAACTTTTTCCTTTACTAGGCTGGTAAGATGTTTTACTATCTTTGTTTCACTACATCGGTTTTTGATTTCATTGGTGCGGGATGAGTGGTTGAAACTATGGTCCGTCCCTTTTCTCGAATTTGGGTCCAGTTTTGGTCTTTGATTCAGAATTGTGTTGTCCATTGTTTCCTTTATCATCTTGACTGTTGTAGCCAAGACCAGATCTGAATCCAAACCTTTTTGGGGGTTTGTAAGCTGGTGCATTAAGTGGTGCAGTGGTGCTCTTAACCGGTAGGGAGGTTTTCTCAGCTGGTCTGTCAACATCAGATGAGTGATCATCTGCTGTTTGTTGATCAGTTGAGTGTACTTCCTTACTAGTTGATTCAGTTTTCAGTCCATCCAGTTCTTTCCTTAATCTTTTATTTTCCTCTATCAGATTCTCACATTCTTGTTCCAAAATTTCGTGATTTATTTGAATTTCTTCAAATTTACTCATGAGATTTTGAATTAGGTTTGCAGAATATAATGGGAGAATAGAAAATTGTGCAGTGTCAGACGTGGATGCTTTTGATGAGTATAAACTAGATATTACCTCTGTTTCATCAATTTCCTTAGCCATAAGGCATAAATATGCCTTGTCATTGTCCGAGTTGTTGGATTCACCATCATCTGAATCATTATCAGATGATTCTTCATCCTTTTCACTACTGGTTTCAGCTTCCAGTGCCTTCTTGCTCTTTCTCTTATATGAAGACTTGTATCTCTTCTTGTCTTCATCTTTATTTTTCTCTTCAGGACAATCAGCCTTGAAGTGTCCTTTCTTTTTACAATAGAAACATCTGTATTCATCATCCTTTTTCTTCATGCCTTTACTTGTGATTGACTTCTTTTTTGATGATGAACTTCCCTTGAATTGTTTCTTCTTACTAAACCTGTCAAAACGTTTAATCAGTAAAGCAAATTGTTATTTCAGTTCTTGTGTCTCTTTGCTGCTTCTGTCAGCCGCTTTGCTTCGTTTGGGTGAAACCAGTGCACTGGCATTGTGTGCCTCTGCTGGTACACCATCTTCACTGTTTAACTCAAATTCATGAGCCTTTAATTGAGACATCAGAGTCAAGGTATCAGTATTTTCTAGATTTATTGTGCCTCTGAGTACTGATGTGTTGATCTTCCATCTTTCAGGTAGACCTCTCAAGATTTTCAGACAAACTTCGTTCTGTGGGTATGTATGTCCAAGTTGCTACAGTCCCCTGATAATGCTTGAGAATCTGTTATCCATTTGATCAATCGATTCACCGATCTTCATCTTGAAATTCTCAAATTTCTGTTTTCCAACAGACAATTTTTTTTCTTTGACTACCTCTGATCCTTCATTGATAAGTGCTAATTTGTCTCACATCTCCTTTGCTGTTTTGCAGTCTTTGATCCTCATGAACATGTTACTGTCTAGAGTCTTCAAGATCATGTCTTTTGCAACAAAATCGAGATTTTCTCTCATTCTATCATCTTTGGTCCAATCATTCTTAGGTTTCTCTATTTCCTTTCATTGATCTGCTACTGTGGTTACCACAGTCATAATCTTGATTGGGCCATCATTTATAACATCAGTATCTCCTCATGAGTTGCTGCAAGATGAGATAGCATTCTTATTTTATATTCATCAAAATTATTAACATTGAATATTGGTACTTTAGACATGAAATTTGAGGAATCCATAATCACAGATAAAAGGTATATTTATAAAAAACACAGATTTGAAAACTACTTTGAAAATAAGTGATCTCCTTGTTACCAGAAATCAGATCTGAACAGGTTCTGATACTAGGAACTCTGCTCCGATACCAATTGTTGGTCCCAAACAAGGGTAAAAGTATAGTCAGAGGGGGGTGAATGACTATACTGGAGTTTCAAAAAAAATTCTTTGAATTAAAAGCTTTTGGGCAGCGGATAAGTCCCTTCTTAAAAGTTGTTTCAAAGTAGATTATGCACACGCAGAGTATGAATAAAATGCAGTATGTAAATGCTGTAATGTAAAGTGCAGTAAGTAAATGAACACAAAGGTTTATAGTGGTTCAGTGTGGTGTAATCCCTTTATCCACTCTTCTCCTGTGATGATTGGAGGAATTCACTACTATCTTTCACCAATACAACAGTAAGATTGTTCTTGGCTACACAAGCTTCACAATCTCCAAGACTATCACTCCCTGGATACAAAAGCTTCAGTGACTCAGTCTTCAACACACTGCTCATTAGGAACAAATTCTTCGGTAGATATCATAAAAGGGTTGCAACTCCTTCTCAGATTTCTCTGATTCAATTGCTGGAAATTAGTGTGAATTTGATTCACAGATTTGTTGATCAATCTCAGTCCTTAATGTAGAATTGTAGCTCTGAGTGTTGAGTTGATCTCTAGATATGTTCTTTTAAGTTCAGATAGAAGGCTTAGGATTTTGACAGAGTTTTTGCTTGTTCTTGTATGTTCTTATTGTTTGTCTGTCTGTCAATGCCTTTTATTTATAGCCTTGATAATCATTTTTTTTGAAATTCTGTCCGTTGGCTATTTAATGTGGGGAATAATCCTGAATTAATACTTGATTCCCCCTTGATTATATCCTCCTTGATTTCAGTGATCCAGATTTTCTTCAAACGTCTATCATAAAATCCATCCTTGATTGATTCCGCATTAATTGCTTGATCTCCTTGTTTTCCCATATTTTGAATAAGTGAGGATGTTATATCTTACTCTGTTGTTCCTTCACTTGACCGTTGATCGACCGGTTAAGTGACTTAGCTATTGAAATCTTTCTTCACCGTAATTCCTTATTTAACCGATATGAGATTTACTCTGCCGGTTCACTAATTTCTTTCTTTCTTTGATTTTCCAAGAGTACTTGTACTTCACTGATCCTTGATTTGTGTGAGATCAGTGTACACCGCATTTAAATAATGAATTTCATAACTTAGACTTATCCAATGTCATCACCGACTTCCCTAGTTATAAGTCAGTCCATAAGTCTTCATTCTTTCTCTGCTGGTACTTGGTTGTCTTCACTTCACCGATATTCTGTTTTACTTAGCCATTCTACCAAATTGTACAATACGTGTCTGACTAAACATATACAACATGTCAGACTCTAAGTAAAGACTTATACATCGATTTCTAACTTATTTCAGGCTTGCTATAACCGCTAGTATGGCTATCATCAAAACACATAAAATGTTCCTAACATACACATATTGGATACGTAGGTAACTTGGGAAAATCCCAGACTCAATCTTATAATAAACAGAAACACAATCCCCCACGTACATTGTTCGTAGATTGTTCTTGAATTAATTGTCATATGAGTAAATATAACCTGGATTATCAATCAGACGATATCCAGCATCGTCAATTGGCGCTACAAGGAGGGCCTTCAATTGAAAATTTCACCAAGATTGACGATGGCGCCACCAAAGAACACCAGAAAAAAGGCCAAAGCTCAAGATCCGGCGATCCAAGAAGCTGACCCAACTCAAACTACAGCTAGTCAAACTGGTGGTGGGGATTAAAATCCAAATGCAACCACCAGCCAGCATCACCAGCCGGAGGAGGAAACACTTCCAGATCCGGCCCATTAAGCCCATTTGGAAGCCCTATGAAACTTAGAGACTCCAGTCTTCAAAAACATCATAGGGTTCGCTCTCAAAGGAAGTGGGGTTATCAGTCAGATGTGAACGTGCCAAAAGTCATCCCTCATCATAAGGATGATAAGCATGACACACTGTCTTCCAGCTCTAATATGTGGAAAAGGTAGATCAATGCTCAAGTCACCATTTTCAGAGAATATCATAAACTATCAACAACTAGAAAAGTTTAAAGTACCTAAATTGGAACCCTATGACGGCACTAAAGATCCACAAGATCATCTGTTGGTCCCTTGAAAAGGCTTTGGTTAAGTTTAGAGGGGGGGTGAATAAACTTAACACTTAAAACTTGGGAGTTAACAAATTCTGCAACTTCAGCGATCAACGATACTTGAGAGTCTCTTTGAGACTTGATGAGGTGGCGATAAATGTGAGTCACTTGATAGTTAAGTTTCTTTGAATTTGTGCAGCGGAATTTAATCAAAATTAAGCCTTAGTACTTGTTGTCAAATATGATACTAAGTATTAGATACTCAGTAGTGCAAGTGTGTGATTTCAGTTGCTAGATTCAGTAGGTTGATGAGTGAAATAAAACAAGTGCAGAAAGTAAAAGCAGAAAGTAAGTAGGCAGGTTTTTATAGTGGTTCCAGGTGATGTAATCCTGTACGTCCACTCTTCTCCTGTGATGTTGGAGGAAATTCACTAGAGATCTTTGAGGTAGCTGTTACAAAGATTCCTAAGTTGTTTGTCCTTCACCAATGACTATGGCTTCACAAATCGCTGGCGGGAGCAGTAGAATTTCTTTGCTCCTTAGTCTTCCTTTGGTCCTTGAAGGGTAGGATTGCCTCTTCACCCGCCTCCACCACAAACAACGATCTTTCACACCCACGGATGCTTCACTGTCTTCAAGTGAGTTCTTTATAAAAATAAAGAATGAATCAAATAAATGATTCGGTTGCAGCAGCTTGATTAGGATGATGTAATCAGCAGCTTGCAGTCTTCAAGTGTGCTTGATGTAGCTTGAACACAGAATGCACTTGAAGAAAATAACTAGATCAGCAGCCTTAAGCTTAGTAAGTTCAGCAGGGTGTTTTTCAGCTCAGTATTATCACTTAAAGTTTATCCCAAAAATTCATCATCTTTTCTTGAGTTGAAAGTCTTCTATTTATAGGTAGGAATGCATGTGACTTGCATTTGAAATTCAAATGTGACCGTTCCTTGTATTTGTCCCATCTGATAAGCAATCTGTCACTATTCATAGGGATCGACATTGTCGAGTAATCCTTTTGACAAAGCAATACATCCCACCCTTTGACTTGTATCCAATGGATAAAAATATGGATCATCCCAATGTCTTTTTAATCTCAGCCTTTGATTTTCTTGATAAGTCAGAGGTAGTTGGTGTCTTTATCCATGTAATCTTCCAAGATAATCTTGAATTATTCGAGGTAATACATCGTGAGTTCATGAGTCTCTTTGAGATACCTATCGATCTGCATTGATCATCATATAATTGTATATAAAATACAATGCAGCTGATTACTTCTATCTAACTTTTATTTGTGTAGTTAGATTACATCATTTTAATTGTAACTAAGTTCCAAACATCATCCAACTTATGGAACTTAGACCTTCTACACAAGGTATATGTAATCAGTTTAGGTCATCACAGACTTGCCTAAATTATGATCCCATATCCTTGACTTGAATTACTAAGTTTGATCCCTTAGCCTTCATTTCTCGAGTTTGAGCCTCAAATTTCCGGGTCTTGGTCTTCAAGAGGTTCCTGACTAGTCTACTGACCTATCTACCCTACTGACCTAGACCAGTCTGCTGATATCAATCAGCAGCCCTTTACAGTGCTTGTTTGATCAAACCTATTTATGAATCAAACTCTAATAAACCTATACATTTTATCTAGACATCTTTTTGCCTTTGCACTATAACAGCTAGTATGGCACTCATCATCAAAACTAAGAAATTAGTCCAACAATTTCCCCCTTTTTGGTGATAATGCCACTACCCTCACCTAATCAGCAAAGCAAAAAGATAAAATACAAAAATAGAACAAATTCAGTCAATTCTCAATTAGTGTAAAATCAATATAAGAATTGACTTGTTTCCACCAGTTCCATGCTTCAGGCAGGACGAGATTGATGTCATTCACTCTGAATCCAAACCACATATACTGACTCCTTGAATTCATCCAGGTGAGTCCTTTGCCTTTGTAACAAGCGACACCTTATCACCTCTCGCTACTTCTTCTACTACTGCATTGCTTGCCCTTAGAGCTCATCTCTTGCTTCCCAAAATTTCAAACCCAAGAAAGAGTTAAGACCTTCATGAAATCCCATGTCATGATAAGGTCTCCTCCTGTTGTAATACTCTTTCTTGTACTGTCTAAGTAGATCATCAATGAGTTGGACTCACGCCAGTGCGAGTTGCTCGAAGACATTTGTATCATCTGTCCATCTCTTCTGTGCAAAGAGTCTTGCAGCCTCCTTTGCTGCAGCTGATTGGCCCTCTTCCCCCTTAGTGACATCATCAACAAAACGGGATATAAGGCCATGAATAGCCTCATGTGATACTATCACTCTATGCAATTGACCTTCCATAGTTCCAGTTCTAGTATCAAGAGAAGTAATCCTGGATTGCAATGTCTCCTCCAGTCTGTTGATCCTTTCAGTAAGTTTGGGATCAGGCATAGCAGGTTGTTGTGCAGCAACAGCAGGCTCAGCAGGTTTAGGCGTATCAACAAGGTTGTCAAGTTTCTCATGGATAGAAATAAGTTGGTCTTTTAGAAACTTGTCTTTGCGCAAGATTTCCAACCTTGATACCTCGACATCTAGTATCAAGTTATTCATAGCATTTTGAGTGGATGCAAAATTTGAAGCAATCAGTATCGATGGAGATTGATTGTTATCATTTACCATCTTCATTAGTTCTTCAAATCTCTGTTCTTGCCTGTCCAGTTGAGTTCTTAACTGTTGCATATCATTTCTTACAGTTCTTAACTCATTGAAAACTTCAACTGGCACTCCACTGGTCATTCTACTAGCGAAGAGTCCATCGTGAGCTCCTCAACTCTATATTGTGCCTGTTGTCTGGCGATGACCATTGCTTTACACATATCTCTCCCAAAGCAGGGGGAGGTCCTTCCTCTACCATTGCTTCAAGAATGTCTTCCATAACCGGATCTTGTGCAGGTTCCTCAGCAACTTCTTCTTCTCCAAAAATTTGAAATTCTTCATCACTGTAGTCATAGTCCAGCAGCTGTTCTTCTTGATTAACAGCAGCAGCTTGCTGACTATCCTTCCCTACAGTGGCCTCGGCTCGGCCAGGCTCCACTTCTGCAGCCTCATCAAAAGCAGGGTTTCCTCCAAACCCAAAGTTTGTTCCAACTTTGTGTCTAGGTCTTTGTTTGAGACTCGGTGACTGTACCTCCTGTTCCAACCTTGTGTGCGAGTCTTTGTTGTATCCCAAAGAACTGTACCTCCTCTTCGATTCTCGTGGATTGAATATAGCCTCATTATCCACTGAAAACCTTCGCATGACCAATCTTGTGCGGGATGATGGCGATTTTAGTAAGAGTGCCTTCAATGTCAAATCCATCTTGATATTCAATGGACTCTTACGAAGTGGCACTAGGTTCATTAAAATCGATGAATTGTTTCTCCATCCAAATCCTCACTCTGTTCATCTTCATTTTGTGCAAGCAGCTCTACAACATGTAATATACTTGGTTCATCACCGACCTACCAAAGCACTCAAAGTGATTCCTTCATTGATCGGTGCTTCAAGATCATCCATGGTGAGATCCTGTAGATCCTCATCCATTTCTCCATCTCTTGGCGCCTCGTGAGACTTACCGATATCGATCAAGTTGTGTGTGGAGGAGGTTCATTTATCAATGCGGTCCCACTGGTTCCTCCCGGTCCGAGGGGAAATCTCCTCAAGTCGGATGATGAGGAAGAATCATCATCTCCATCTCTTGGATCCCTAAACTTAATACCCTCCTCCTTCTGTTGCTCATCAAATAGATCCATCAGTCTGGATTGCAGCAGGGAGGTATCAACCAGATCCAGCAAGTTCTCTACTCCCAACTTGTTAAAAGCCCCTTCCTCAAAATCAGTCATAGGTTCAGCAGCTGGCTTTTGTCTCTTGTAGAAACCAAACTTCCATTGAAAATAATCAGCAATTTGCTGAAGTTTGGGATCCACATAATCTTTAGTTTCTTCCTCTCTTTCACATGCCTCTCAAAGCGCATGAAAGATCTCCTGGGAGCAGCTCCAGTAGCTTGTTGACCTCCAAAGGTTCCAACAAGCACTCCATGGTCTCTTCTACAGATGTTTGAAAGTCGCAGAGTTGTGTGGATGTGCACATTTGTACCTACTACTTCCATCTCAGATCACACTTGGTTCCCTCGACTTACATGCTCATCGGCAGGTTAGCAGCAGATCGCTTCTTCCCCGAACTATTGCCAAACTTGCGTGGTGGTCTTCAACCAAGTCTTCAATCACCTCTTCAACTACCACAAAGAGTTCAGTTCGGTGGTTTGTTTGTGGTTCTTGATGGACATCACAAAGAGGCTCGGGATCAGTGACTGCAGATATCTTCAACAGATTGCTCGAAACAACCTTTGTCCAAAGATCGTGAGACTTGACACCCTCTTCTGGTGAGGAGTCAGTGATCACCACAGGTGGAATGATAGTTAGAGGCTCAGCCTCAACATCCTCACCTTCTTCTTCTACCGGTGCTTCTTCTTGGATCCTTTGAGCTTCCAGGTTTTTTAGCTCTTTCCCCTTGCCATATTTCTTCTTTTTGGCAATTTCCTTCCTTCTCTTGGAAAGGGTTCATCATCTTTATCAACCACAGTAGACTTTCTCTTTTATCTTTGTCTTCTTTTCGTTGTTCCTCGAATTTCACCAACAGCTTTTTCTTGGAGCCACAAAGAGGTCAGTAACCTCCACTTGACTCCCTTAATGGACTCAACGATGCTGTCTTTGTTTCCTTCCTTGTTTTCTTTGAGGGTTTTAATGCCTCTGTTGTTTTCTTTTTATCTCTACTCTTTCTCTTAACAACAACTTCCTTTGGTGCAGCAGGTTTAATAGATATTTTCTTAGTTTGCTGAACCTGCTCACCACCAGCATAACCATCATCATCATCATTATCATCATCAGTAGCCTCTCCAGCAATCTCTTCATCATCATCAAGTCCAGGAATTGCATAATCAATCTCCTTCTTGTATCTGGATTGATTTATGTTTACTGATTCAAGATCGGGAACCGCCGAGATAATTCAATGCAGTCGGACCATTAAACCTGTGGGTAAGGCCTTTGATTTCCTTTTTCCAGCTTTCTTTCTTCCTTGGCAACTTTCTTCATATAAAAAAAATGAAGTAACCAGCCCAATCAAACTTCAAACTCTCGCAAATGATCATCATCAACTCTATCTTGGGTCCGGAGAGAGTATCCATATCGCCAACCAACCTGAGTATGTTCTTTGCAATAAGTTTGCTCGGCGAGTTGTACTCAGGCCAAATATGCTTGCGATTGATGCCAGAACTGATTTTGTGTCTTGATTTGTCTTAATCGATCCACAAATGCCATCTTGTTCAATCCCATTGCTTCAGGATTGACGGGACCATCTACAACTTCTTCAAAACCAAACACTTCTCTCGGTAGATGGAGGAGATTACAAGCTCCTCAAAGATTCACGATGGTTTTGAATGCTTCATTCCTTCTTCCATGATCATGTTCTTCCGTAAATCAATAACATTGGTGTATGAGATTGTTTCTAATCGATATTGAGTTTATTCTCCAAACTCGCAAACCTCCTAATTCTTCGACCTATATTAATGGCCAACTCGCCTGTTTGCATCTTCAACAAAACCTCTGACACTTTGGCTTGATTCAATTTGTACATCAACTTTTTCCGCCATTTTAATGAGAAAGAAGAGATGAAGAAGATTGAATCTCAAATCTGTGTTCACACAGTGTAAACGATTGCAGTGATAAAGCAGATTTGCAAGTGACGATCCTGCTGTATAACAGTCTGATTATATAGACAGTTAGTGGTTGAAACTGTCATTGCACGTACATTGAGGTAACCACGATTAAATCTGAGTAAATGTTGTCTTGACACGTGGCCCACTACTCCTCCATAATGTTTGTAACCGTTGGATCGTGTTAACCTGCGGTTATAATGGATAAAATAAATATCCCGCCAATATGCTTTTTGACTTTAATTACTTTGGTCGAGTAACGTTCCTCCAAAGCAGGTAATCCTCGGCAGGTGGGCTCGGCGATCTGGCGATAAGTAGCTTTCAAGCAGTCGGCGACAAAAGTACTATATCTTGATCCTTGTTTTCTTCTTGTTTTGTTCAATTGATAATACAAGATGAAGTTTAATACCAATGACTAATCATCAAGTGAGCTCACCCAACATGACAAAGACCAATCCCCTTGGCAACCTCATTTGCTCAATTGTCCAAACATAAGTACATGAAATTGTTGATACCAATGACTAATCACGCTAAGTGAGCTCACCCAACATAGCAAAGACTAATCCCTTGGTGAATTCCAAAGACATTGTTGAATATCAGTCAACCTTTAATATTCCAAGTTCAAGTCCTTAATTTGGCAAATCTTTCACTATCAAGTGGCTTAGTGAAAATATCAGCAAGTTGATCTTCAGTAGGGATGTATAGAACCACCACATCTTTCTTTTCAACATGATCTCTTATAAAATGATGCCTCACATCAATGTGTTTGGTTCTTGAGTGCAAAACAGGATTTTCTGTGATTGCAATTGCACTTGTGTTATCACACATAATTGGAATTTCCTTTTCTTCAATTCCATAATCCCTCAATTGTTGTCTTAGCCATAGTACTTGTGCACAAAGAACTACCAAAGACAATGTATTCACTTTCAAAGAGTGGAAGTTGAAATAGAATTCATTTCTTGCTAAACCAGAGACCAGTCTATTTCCCATTAAGCGATTGTGTTCATGTTGTGCTTTTTCTATCAATCTTGCATCCAGCATAATCAGAATCTGAGTAGGATATAACTTTGAAGCTTCCTTCCTTGGAGTACCATATTCCTACTCCCAAAGTCTCTTTGAGATACTTGAGAACTCTCTTAACTGCACCTAAATGACTTTCTTTAGGTTTAGATTGAAATCTTGCACAAACACCTACAGCAAAGGATATATCAGGTCTGCTGGCAGTGAGGTACAGCAGACTACCTATCATCCTTCTGTATAATGTCTGATCAACATCTTTGCCTTCTTTATCTTCATCCAATCTGATGTTTGTACTCATAGGAGTTGAATTCTTAGTGCTATTTTCCATACCAAACTTCTTCAGCAACTCCTTGGTATACTTGGTTTGATGAATGAAGATTCCATCCTTCATTTGTTTGACTTGCAATCCCAAAAAGTAATTCATTTCTCCCATCATACTCATTTGGAATTTACTTTTCATTAGATTTGCAAACTTTTCACAAAGTAAATCATTTTGAACCAAAAATTATGTCATCCACATAAATTTGTGCCCGGCCAGTCTGTTGTCCCTTCTCTCGATTCTGAAAAGTGTCTTGTCAATGGTGTCTTTTGTAAAACCATTGTCCACCAAGAATTGAGATAGAGTCTCATACCAAGCTCTTGGTGCTTGTTTTAATCCATAAAGTGCTTTGTTGAGTCTATACACTTTATCTTCTTGATCTTTAACTTCAAATCCAGGAGGTTCTTGAACATACACTTCCTCCTCTAGGATACCATTCAAAATGCACTCTTGACATCCATTTGATATACTTTGAAGTTCTTGTATGCAAGATGTGCCAAAAATAATCGATAGCTTCCAATCTTGCAACAGTGCATAAGTTTCATCAAAATCTATTCCTACGCTTGAGAATAGCCTTTTGCAACTAGTCCGGCCTTATTTCTCACAATGGTACCTGATTCATCAAGTTTATTTCTCAGTATACCCACTTAGTACCAATGATATTTGCATAACTTGGCCTTTCAACTAGTGTCCAAACATGATTTCTTTCAAATTCATTTAATTCTTCTTGCATGGCAATTATCCAACTGGATCTCAAATTGCTTCTTCAACAACTTTAGGTTCCATTTGAGATAGAAAACAAGTAAACATAGCTCAGGTTGTCTTCTAGTCCTCACACCTTGTCGTACATTGCCAATAACTTGTTGTGCAGGTGATTCCTTTAACCATTGTGGATTTTGGTTATTTTGATTTTCAGGAACATCATCTTCAGTAGGGTCTGCTGTAGTTTCTTCTACAGGGGGGTCAGCAGATCCTTGAACTGCCTTGCTTGTTGCATCGATAACATTGTCGCAGGTGTTCAGAGGGGATGATCGTAAACTTTCAAGTCATTGAATCTTTCCAAAACTTCAACACAATCTGGATCAGTGACTTGTTGATTTTCAGCAGGTCCACAATCTTCATCTTCCATACCAGTAAACCTAGGTTCATCAAACACAACATGGATTGTTTCTTCATGTTTTAGTGACCTCTTGTTCAAGACTCAATGCTCACTGATCAAGAATATCCTAAGAAAATTCCTTCATCTGATTTTGGTTGGAATGTTTTCAAATGAACTTTATGATTTAGAATAAAACATTTGCTTCCAAATGGATGAAAATAGGATATGTTAGGTATCCTTCCATTCCAGATCTCATAAGGTGTCTTCAGCAGCTTCTTGTTTACTGATGTTCTGTTTTGTGTATAGCATGTTGTATTTACTGCTTCAGCCCAATATCTTTCAGGTAGCAATGCTTCACAAATCATTGTTCTTCCTACTTCCTTTAAGGTTCTGTTTCTTCTTTCAGCAACCCCATTTTGCTGAGGTGTACCAGCAGCAGCAAGTTGATGTAGTACACCATTCTGTTCACAATATTCTCTTATAACTTTGTTGAGAAATTCAGTACCCTGATCTGATCTAATCTTTATGACTGTTAAACTTTTCTCATTTTGTAATCTCTTCAAAAGATTAGGCATGCTTTGAAGTGTTTCACTTTTCTTGTTCATGAATATCACCCAAGTGTATCTAGAATAATCATCCACAACCACTAGGGTATACTTCTTTCCTGTTACACTTGTTGGAGTTATTGGTCCAAAAAGATCCATGTGCATCAGCTCCAACACTCTATTTGTTGATTGTTTGGTCTTTGATTTGAAACTTGACTTTATCTATTTACCTTGCTGACAGGCATCACATATTGCATCCTTTTTGAATGTGATCTCAGGTAAACCAACCACCAGTTTCTTCTTCACCAACTGATTGATATCATCAAAGTTTAAGTGATTCAACTTCTTGTGCCATAACCAATTTAGTTCAGACTTGGTATGCACTATCAGCGTGTTTCGAAGGCGCGAGAGACCAATCCACAACATACATATTCTGTTGTCTTCTACCAGCAAGTACAACTTGATCACCTTTTTCACTAATGACAATGCAGTTGTCTTTGTCAAAAGTGACCTTGTATCCCATATCACAGAATTGTCCAGTGCTCAGCAAGTTGTAATCCAGTCCTTCCACATATGCAACATTCTTTATTGTAAGTCCATTTCTGATAAGTGTGCCATATCCTCTTGTATATCCAGGTGTATTTTTGTTGCCAAAATTCACCCTTGGACCATCTTTTGCCACAAAGTTTGATAAGCAAGTGCTTATTCTTTGTCATGTGTCCGGAACATCCTTTGTCAAAGTACCGCACACCCTACAAAACAAAGTTAATGCATTTTAGGTACCCAAACCTGTTTGGGTCCATAATGGTCGATGGTAAGCATGACCCTTGGCATGTCTCCATAAGGTCTTCTCTGAATGTGTCATACTTTGGTTCATACTTTGGTTCATACATGTATTCCACACATCCATAAGTTCTAACAAAGAGGTTGTGTAGGAATCACATATGTTTTCTCGGCCTTTTGGTTTATAATCTTTGTTTGAAGTGATTCTTGTTGTTAAAAACATTTGCATAACCATAGGTGTCTTTGTCTGTTAGGAACAATTACATAATATGGAGTCTCATTGAGTCTCTCTTTGAGGCCTTGTATAAGTCCTCTGCTGAGCCCTTGGCTGATTCCATTGCATAGGTTTTACCCTAGCAATATGGTTATACATACTATTTTTAACAGTAGATGTAGGAATATTCCAATCATCATCAGTAGGGAACAGTCTACCTTTCCCCCGAGATAAGTATCCCTTGAATGATCAACATTTTGGGTTTAGGATTCTTATCCTTGGAATATTTCTGCTTCTTACTTACCCTCTCGTGGTCCAAACAGACTTGGTAGCAGTGTCTGCTATCAAGAGCTTAGAAGGCACAAAGAAGATCCTATTTTTGGATTTATTCTTTTTTACTAGAGTCGTTGACTTCTTAGAGACCGATTTTGCTTCCTTGAAGCATTCTCATTGGGTTTTCTTGCTTCAAAGAAGCCTTTTTACTGGGAGTTGGATCTAGTGCGGTACAAACTTAGGACCAATGCTCGTACTAGGTTCATGAACCTTCATGGATCCACTCTTGTTAGATTCTTTGAGTTCCAAATCCAAGCCTGTTCTATCCCCATAAGGCTTTCTGATTTGTATGTAGTATTGGAACAAGATGGTTGAAGAGATTCAGAGGTTGCTGGATGTTCAAAGCAGACTTATTTTGATTCCATTCAACATCTTTTTCCTTACCCTTGAGAACCCTTAATTGACTTTCAATCTTCCAACTTCTAACTCAAAAGTTTCTTTTTCACCTTCACAACCTCACAGCTTGATTGTATTATCCTCGGTTGATTAAGGATGGCATCCAAAGTCTCATTGTTGTCAGAATTTCTAGGATTTGAACCACAAGTTGATTCACAATCACTTCCAGCAGGAGTGTTGATAGATACAGTGTTGTATATCTCCTCAGTTTCATCCATATTAGCCATCAAAGCATAATCCTCCATATCAGCAATCAGTGCAGTGTCATCTGATTCATTTCCTTTTTCAGATTCAACTTCATAGCCTGATTCATCTTCAGCAACCATAGCCTTCTTGTCAAGTCTTCTTTGTTGACTTTTGGTCTTCAGTAGGTCTGGACAGTTAGGTCTAAAATGTCCAGGCTTCTTGCAGTTGAAACAAAGATAATCAGGTTCCTTGCCTTGTTTTAACTCAGGACAGTCAGGTTTGAAGTGTCCTGGTTTCTTTCAATGAAAGCACAGATAGTCATTATCTTTCCTTGGTTCTTCTTTCCTTCTTTCAGTAGGCCTTTTTGTAAAATTTCTTGCAGGAGCCTTTCCAGTCTTCATCATCCTGATTTTCTTGCTCAGTAGGGCAATTTGTTCTTGCATCTCATCCAAAGATATCATCCTGTCCTCCCGATGTTTCTTCATGATGTGAAGCAGCCAATGTTGTGGTCTTTGGCTCTTCCTTTTCGATTCGAGCACAAGCGTTTTGCTAAATTCATAAGCCTTTAAATCTGAAAATAATTTGAAGGTGTCTTCTTCATGCAACTTTCTCATTTCCTCAATTGCGATCACCTTCATTTTCCAAACATCTCTTGTGTGTAGAGCTTCCAAGATTTTGGTGTTTATTTCCTCTTTTGAATAACTTACACTCAAGCAGGTAAGTTCATCCAGATTGCATTGAATCTTGATTCCATTTGCTCAATAGTTTCATTAGGTAGCATCTTGAACTTTTGAAATCTCTTTCGGCCATGACCGATTTTGTTCTTCTTTATTGCATCGGTGCCTTCACAGATTAAGTGAATCTTATCCCAAAGTTCCTTTGCGTCTTGCAATCTTTAACCTTCATATACATATTGCTATCCAAGGTTACGTAAATGATATCAATAGCAATGTTGTTGAGATTTGCTCTTTTCTGCCTTCTCAGCATTCCATTCTCTTTTTGGTTTAGGAATGTACTCGACTCTGTCACCCATTCACGCCTTTGTAATCTCCAAGTGGTCCTTGGGTTAGTACATCCATCATCTCATCATGAGTAGCGACAAGATATGCCTCGCATTCGACGTTTATACTCATCAAATCTATCAAGAGAACACATCAACATAGTTCTAGCATACCGTGTGTTGTCCATGATGCAAGTCTTGAAAATCAAGTAACTTGAAAGAATGTTTTAAAGAATTTTCACAAGCACAACAAGTAGGATTCCTTGCAATGTATAATCGCTCGATACCAAATGTTGGTCCCTTGAAAAGGCTTTGGTTAAGTTTAGAGGGGGTGAATAAACTTAACACTTAAAACTTTGGAGTTAACAAATTCGCAACTTCGTAGAGTCCGCCGATACTTCAGAGTCTGCACGAGACTTGATGAAGTGGCGATAATAAATGAGAGTTCATCGATAGTTAAGTTCTTTGAATTTGTGCAAATGAATTTAATCAAAATTAAGCCTTAGTACTTGTTGTCAAATATGATACTAAGTATTAGATACTCGATGAGTGCAAGTGTGTGATTTCAGGTTGCTAGATTCAGAGAGGTTGATGAGTGAAATAAAACAAGTGCAGTAAAGTAAAAGCGAAAAGTAAGTAGGCGAGTTTTATAGTGGTTCCAGGTGATGTAATCTGACGTCCACTATTCTCTGTGATGTTGGAGGAAATTCACTAGAGATCTTTGAGGTAGTTGTTACAAAGATTCCTAAGTTGTTTGTCCTTCACCAATGACTATGGCTTCACAAGCTCAAAATCGGGAGCAGGTAGAATTGCTGCTCCTTAGTCTTCCACTTGGTCCTTGAAGGGTAGGATTGCCTCTTCACCTGGCTCCACCACAAACAACGATCTTTCACTCTAACGGATGCTTCTTTGTCTTCAAGAGGTTCTTTATAAAATAAAGAATGAATCAAATAAATGATTCATTGCAAAGAAGATGATTAGGATGATGTAATCAGCGACTTTGCGAGTCTTCAAGTGTGTATGCTTGATGTAGCTTGAACCCAGAATACACTTGAAGAAAATAACTAGATCAGTAGCCTTAAGCTTAGTAAGTTCAGCAGGGTGTTTTTCAGCTCAGTATTATCACTTAAAGTTTATCCCAGAAATTCATCATCTTTTCTTGAGTTGAAAGTCTTCTATTTATAGGTAGGAATGCATGTGACTTGCATTTGAAATTCAAATGTGACCGTTCCTTGTATTTGTCCCATCCGATAAGCAATCATCACTATTCATAGGATCGACTTTCGTCGTAATCCCTTTTGACAAAGGCGATCCGCCCACCCTTTGACTTGTATCCAATGGATAAAAATATGGATCATCCCAACGTCTTTTTAATCTCGGCCTTTGATTTTCTTGATAAGTCGAGGTAGTTGGTCTGTCCTTATCCGTGTAATCTTCAAGATAATCTTGAATTAATCGAGGTAATACATCAAGAGTTCATGAGTCTTTGAGATACCTATCGATCATTGATCATCATATAACTGTATATAAAATACAATGCAGTTGATTACTTCTATCTAACTTTTATTTGTGTAGTACGATTACATCATTTTAATTGTAACTAAGTTCCAAACATCATCCAACTTATGGAACTTAGACCTTCTACACAAGGTATATGTAATCAGTTTAGGTCATCACAGACTTGCCTAAATTCTGATCCTATATCCTTGACTTGAATTACTAAGTTTGATCCCTTAGCCTTCATTTATCGAGTTTGAGCCCTCACCCGTCTTGATCAAGAGGTTCCCGACTAGTCTCATCGACCTATCTACCCCATCGACTAGACCCCATCTGCTGATATCAATCAAGACTCTTCTGATGCTTGTTTGATCAAACCTATTTATGAATCAAACTCTAAAAAACCTATACATTTTATCTAGACATCTTTTTGCCTTTGCACTATAACAGCTAGTATGGCACTCATCATCAAAACTAAGAAATAAGTCCAACATCATCTCTTCCAGTACTTAACGTATATGAACCTTAATTGCATGCCGGAAGAGATGGAGTGCAAAGCCTTTCCATCCGCCGTATGAGGCGGAAGCTCCACGTACGGTTTTGAAGCCCCTTTCCAGTAATGGGGCCTAAAATTACACGCTACCCAAGAATTTCAGAATAATAGAAATAAGAAGTCTTTTATCTCTTCATCATTTTCATTTCGAAAAATTCTACTCATGGGCAGGGCACGTGAATGGTTTAGGAAGTTACCACCGAGGTCGATCTCTGATTTCGACACTCTGGGCAGGAAATTTTTACAGGCTTTCATCATGGCTAAAACCTTCCAAAGGAATGCTACATACCTCCTAACAATCAAACAAATGAGGGATGAAATGGTCTTGTAGTATCACAAAAGGTTTAACGAGGAATCCAGGCAGGTCCATAACTCTGAGGAGCACCTCCTAGTCACCTCATTCATAGTAGGACTACGAGAAGGTTGGTTCTATGCTAAGTGTTGGAAATAAAATTTATGTTTTGATGATGATTCATCAGTTATTCAGTTATTGTTTTTAACCCCATTGATAAAGTGTCATAACTAGCTATTATAGTGCAAAGCAAAAAGATGTCTAGATGTCAATGTATAGGATTTAATAAAGTCTAATATTTGTATAAGTAAATGAGACACGCACTGTAATAGTTCTATGGTCAGAACTGAGAAAATGAGTAACTGACTTAATGAGACTATGAAAACTGAGTTCACTTTTGAAGAGTAAGAAACTGACTCAGAACCTAGAACTGAAGAAGGTAACTTCGGTGAGGGACACAGACTCGATAGACTTATCTTGAAGATGAAGGCTAAGGGAACAAACTCAGTGTATGATGAACTAGGGGACACAGACTCGGTTATTGAAGAATGAAGACTGAGGGTTCAAACTCAGTTATAAAGATTAAAGTCGAGACTGTAAAGTTAGAATTCAGGTAAGTCTGTGATGGCCTGAACTGCCATTATGGATCTTGTTTAGGTCTTTATACAAGAGGACAATGTTACCTGAGAAACATAAAGACAATGATATCTTAGATGATTTCTAAGTTATGGTGTACACTGATTAAGTCAATTATAATCAGATAAGAATAGAGTACTGAGTTTTTAAAGAAGAGTAAAAACTCAGTTAAAGCTCTTAAAGTTGAAAACTGACAAAACCCAGTTGACTCAGTTTCAAGCTAAAGAAGAATCTGACCATTATAAAGCAAATAATTTTATTGGATACACAGAAATGTCAGAAAAGAACACTGAAATACATTAGAATAAGCAGGACCACCAACGGATACAAGGATTCAAATTCAAACATTCAAAGCATTCAAACGTTCGAAAAACCCCTATAAATAGGTCACTTTTACATCAAGAATAAGTGCAGAGTTCTAAAGATAAATTTATTAAGGAAGATCCAAGAAAGTGGGAAAGTAAATTAGCAAGAACTCCTGTTGTATACCTTATTGCAAGATCAAAAAATCTTCAAAGTGTTCTCTAACATTCAAAGAAGCATCATGATCAAACACTTGAAGAAAAACAGAGCTTGAGAAAATCATATATATCAAGAAGAAGAAGCTCAAAATCACAAGTTGAATCATTGTTATTGATTCAAGTCTCAACTTTGATTTTATCAAAAGGTTTAGACTTTGAAACACCAAGAAGGTGTGAAGGACAGTTGAGCTACAGTCAGGAAGACTGTGTTTGTGATGAGCTGGTGAAGAGGCAATACAACCCTTCAAGGACCAGTGGTGCAAGCAGTTGCAGAGCAGCAATCCCACATGTTCTATAGTTGCTTAGATAGTGAAACTAGGGATTAGTGAAGGACTATCAGTTTAGGACTTTTTGTAACCAATCTACCTCAAAGAGTTCTAGTGGAATTTTCCTCCACATCACAAGGGAAGAGAGGACTGACATGATTACACCACCCGGAACCTCAATAATTCTTGTTTATTTACCTTACACATTTAATTACTGCATTATAGCTTATATCTCATTAGATCATATATAAGCAAACATAAGAAACTGAGTGAGCACGACACTGCATTTATTTTTACAAACTAATAAACTCAAGTTTCACAAAGGCTTTATTAATCCACTGCTGGTTAACTCAGTTTAGCATAAGTCAGACTTGATATATACTCAGCTAAGTTAGCTTAACTCCGCACAATTTTAAAGCTAAACTCAATCTGGTTTAAGTTTAGTTTTTTGGGACAAGTTTATCCACCCCCCTCTAAACTTGTGTCAGCCTTTTTCACGGGACCAACACTTAGTGAAATAGAAGACTTCCTAAATCTATGGAAGAGTGCATGGAACAAGCCTATAAGAATTGTCAAAAGAGGCAAACAGGCTAAAGAGAGATTCAGAAAGAGGTGAACCCAAGAAATATCGGAGGAAAAGTCCGACAAAAAACGGAAGTCAGTCTGGGACAGAGTAACGGCAGCCATGTCAGATCGGCTGGGGAAGAAAGGCGCCCTGCAAGTAAGGGATTTCATCCTTTTAAATAGGTCATGTGAGTAGGTTCTTGCAGTGATGGAAAGAAAAGGCAAAGCATGAGATCCGCCTCCTGTGAGGGGTTCTCGTGAAAAAATAGATCAGACCAAGTATTTCAAATACCATAGAGACATCGGGCATGATTCTTAACAATGCTGGGATCTAAAAAGGGACATTGACGCTGTTGTCATAGAAGGAAAGCTGGACGAGGTCATCGACTGATCTCATAACTCAGAACCTCAAGGACGAAAGGAGTTTAGATGAAGAAACTATAATTAAGACCAGGATCATCGAAATGAACCTCAGTGATGAAGGGATCCATCTCCTGACCGTAAGGGGCGGATGGAAAATCATCCTATCAACACAAACAACATAAACTCAAGAGGTCCGAACAACAGCGCCCGAACTGAATACAAGGTCAGTAGCAAGTCAACTGCCTGATCTGACTCCAACAAATGGCAAAGACTTCTGGTGAAGTAACTTGTGGTCCAAGGGATTCACTTCTGGTAATTAATAATGAAGGGTTATTTATTGAGCTCATGATAAATAAACATGTGGTGAAGCGTATCTACGTTGATACTGGAAGTGCGGTCGATGTGCTCTATTACAACGTCTTCCAGTCCATGAAGTTAAAGGATACAGAGCTAACACCTATGTCAGCTTCCTTATTCGGATTTGCTGGGCCCAGTCCATCGAGTGGGCATGATCAGATTACCCACTACCTTCGGAAATGAGCCCAGGGGCAGGACCTTTATGGTCAATTATGTTGTCTCCAGGGCACCCTCTGCATATAATGTCATCATAGGAAGACCTGCCTCGATCGACCTCCAAGCTGTGATCTCCCCAGCTCACATCAGAATGAAATTTCCAACTCTAGAAGGATCAGTGAAAATCAAAGGTGACGCAGAGGCAGCCAGGTGTTGCTACACGGCAACCATTAATAAAAAAGTGATGGTGCAACAAGTCTTAGTAGAGGAACTACTACCAAAAAATGAGGAAAGTTGGTGCTTAGAAGACAGAGTTGAAGCAGTTGGATTATGGGAAGAGCAGAAAGACTTAACCATAAACATTGGGCCTTGGATTCCAGAGCAGCATAAAGAAACTCTTGTGAAGGTGCTGAGAGAATTCAGAGACGTTTTTGCATGGAAAACTGAGGATATGACAGGTCTGTCTCCTGAGCTGGCATTGCACACACTTAATGTTGACCCAAACAGAAGGCCCGTTTCGGCAAAAGGAAAGGCATTTCGCTAAGGAGCGAATGGAAGCAATAGAGACGGAAATACAAAATCTGCTTCAAGCAAACATCATAAGAGAAGAGGTTTATCCGGACTGGCTGGCCAACCCAGGTCTAGTAAAAAAGACGGATGAAAGTTGGCGAATGTACATGGACTTCACCGACATGAACAAGGTTTGCCCAAAGGACTGCTATCCTCGACCTAAGATCGACATGTTAGTCGACTCCACTATTGGTTTTCAGGTATTTGCATTTTTAGATGCCTACAAAGGATACCATCAAATATCTATGGACCCCGAAGACTCGTAAAAGACCTTATTTATAACAAAGGTAGGTACCTACTATTACATCACCATGCCATTCGGCCTAAAAAATGCTGGAGCAACGTACCAAAGAGCCATGAATAAGAACTTTGGTAGCAAGATCGGGAGATGCATGGAAGTATACGTGGACAATCTCCTAATCAAGATTAGGTCTCTTAAATAGTATTTACTTGACGTCAGGGAAGTGTTCAGTGTGCTAAGGCAGAGACAGATGAAGCTCAACCCCAAGAAGTGTACATTTGGGGTCAGATCTGGTAAATTTTTGGGATACATGATCTCAAAAGAAGGAATTAGAGCGAATCCCGACAAACTTGATGCATTGAAAACATTACCACCCCCATAGAGTATTTAAGGAAGTACAACGGCTAACAAGGCGTATGGCCGCTCTAAACAGATTCCTATCCAAGTCAGCACAACGTGCTCTACCCTTTTTCAAGGTCTTGAGAAAGACAAGTCCGTTCCAATGGAATGAAGAAAGCCAAAAAGCCTTTGACGACTTGAAAAGCTACTTAGCCGAGCTGCCCACCTTGGTTTCTCCTCAGGAAGGAGAAACCTTGTTGGTACACTTAGTAGTATGCGGAGAGGCAGTCAGTGTGGTCTTGGTCAGGGATCAACACAACGCACAAAGGCTGATATGCTATGTAAGCAAGGCTCTTCATGGGACTGAAGTCAGATATACTAACGTGGAAAAGTTAGCACTGGCCTTGGTACATGCTTCGAGGAAGCTGAGGCCGTATTTTCAAGTGCACCCAATAACTATGGTGACAGATCATCCATTGCGGATTATCAATCAAACGATATCTAGCATCGTCAAAAATCAATCACCAACATCATAATATCAGCGCTCAACGCTGCTGAAATAAAAGACAAAGAAATTAGTAGAGGATAGAAACATCCAATAATACCGATGAAGTGAAGACGTGACAAGAAGAAGATGAAGCATTGGTTTGATGAGTATATTTCAAGTCATGTACTCCATCAATTGTTGAGATGAATTTAACCAAACAACTTTTTCAGTGAAACTCACATTGATAAAGTGTTGTGAAACTATGACATTTAAAATGTAAAAAACCACAACAATGGATAATGGTTGAAGTATATGCCAAATAAATTCAGCCATTCTATTTTGATGTTTCAATAGCACATACAAAATCATACTCACTCCGTGTTTTTTTAATAGTCTCCGGAGGAAAAACCACACAGAGTAAGAAAGTGATTAATGTGTCTGAAATAAAAGGTAAAATGACCAAATTATCCCTCTCTTTTTGCTTTTAAATAACATCTACCCATTAATTATATATTTACCCATTCCACTCAAAAGTAATTCCCCTTCCCAATTTTCTTTTACGTGACTTAGATAGTAGTACTAGTACAATAATGCAAACATACAAGGTGACTATACCAATTCCCTTGACATTGAAAAGTGGTATTTTTCTTTATCCATTTATTGTGTATATGGGAAATATAAAATTTGATAAAATCAGAGAGGGGTAGAAATGAAATTAAATAATAAATATTGTATTGAAAATCTATAATGACAGATAAATGTAAAACACAAATTCTAAAAAAAAGTGATAGTTAAAAAAAACGGAGGGAGTAATTATCTTCTCGCTGAAATAAAATAAAATCAATCACTTGTTAAGAAATCTATGCGGGAACGCAGCGGAATTTAAAATTTTAATTCCTTTTACCAAGATCAACTTCGTTTAAGCAACAAGCATTAAAAAGTAAACGAGATAGTTACCTTGGACGATCTAAAAGATCGAAGCTTTATTTTCTAAGGTTGTTGGTCCAAGAACCGAGCCGTCCAAGTGTCCGGCCTCTAGCGGTAATCCACACGAACAACCGCCGGAATCCTCGAAGGACTGCTACCGAAAAAAGTCGACTGCTATGTCGCCTTTTCTTCTTCCCACAAGAACTCTCTCTTTCTTTCACTTGAATATTCCAAGAATATTGTGATGTAAGAGCACAACTCCCCTTAAATAAGAGCAAGTGGCGCCAGTTTCTATTGGAGTGTAGTAGGGAACAATAAACTATTTTCCCAATAGAATAAGGATTTAATAAATGACCTAGATAATTGATTGATTATCTCATTAAGTACTTACCTTAAACTTATTTAGGATTTTCCTTAAAATTATATATGACATATATTTAATATTTTATATTAAATACTTTCCAAGATATATATTGTCAATTTCTAATATTAAATATATCTTTATTATATTACCATAAATCAATTTACACATTATATATCACATATATATACTAGATGCATAAATATATATATATATATATATATATATATATATATATATATATATATATGTAATATTCGATTTTCGGAGAAAGCAGACGATGTCTTTTTTGAAAACAAAATATTAGGTTCGGTTTCCTTTTATTCGGAGTTAATTATTTTGGACGTTTTATATATAAAATTTCGAGTTTTATATATATAATTAAAAGGAAAATCAATTTTTGTGGTCAAGGGCAATTAAGGAAAAGAATTAACACTCTTTTAATATTAAGACCTAACCAAAAATCGAGGATTTTCAGCCATTTTCACCTTCCCCCTTCCTTGTGCGGCTTTGTGAGGAGAGAAAGAGAGAAAGAGAGTTTTCACAATTCTAAGAGGAAGAGTTGATCGTTTTGAACCGATTCAAGAATTGAAGCGTCGTGAGAAGGGCAACGGTTTGCTATCAGTTTGGTGGTGTTCTTTGCGATCTTTCATCCGAGTTTGGATCGATTTTACTGGCTGCAATGCAGTAAGAAGAACTCGTCCTATGAAATCAATTACTAGTTATGGGGATATGATCATGTTCTAAGACGTTTTGGTGTTAGAAAATTGAGTTGTTGCCTTGGTAAATGTCTATAGGGGTTATGGTATTGTTAAATGAAGCTTTTGTGCTCAATGTGTTGATATTATGCTGCTGTTTGGTTGAAATACGATCTGGAAATCGCATGATGATGAGGTTAGGGTTTTGGTCGAACCCAGGTGGACGGGCGTCCGGTTCTCTGGACGGGCGTCTGCTTAGGTTGTGTCTCCGACGGGCGTCTGGCTTATCCGGACGGGCGTCTGAGGTGCTATTTTACATTCAGGATTGAAACTGTTTTAGGTGGACGGGCGTCTGGGTATGGTGGACGGGCGTCCAGTAATGTTTAGACGGGCGTCCAGGGTCTTAAACGGGCGTCTAGCTTGTTTTGTCCTTCTTTACTTGTGGGTTATTGTTCAGCCTTATAAACCTGATTTATCCTTATGAAACCTTTATACATGATATGTCAAAATGGTAAAATAAAAAAAAATAAAAAAAAAAATAAAAAAAAAACTTAGACAAGCCTGAATTGAGCTTCTGATTCGTTTAGTTAAAACACCGAATGTACTCTTCAAGGGAGTTGAAGTTCGGATCCGTCGGAAGAGCATGATAGGCTTGTGCTTTGATGGATTAGTATACATCAATGTCTGTGTATGTGCTAGGACTTGTCCGTGTCTAGTGGTCTAGGAAGAGAGTAGTATTTGTGAGGGAGATTATTTGAAAACACTTAGGCTGGCTAGTTAATCACTTAATAAACAACGTATGTGACTAGTAAAAGATTAAACAACATGACTCTCTTGGCTAGGCACCAGGCTAAATCGCGATGCATGTGCTACCTCTGAAGGTGGAGAAACTTCGTAGGTCAAAAGACCCTAAGTACGGAGGGACTCTGCTGAGGTGTGCGTGCTATCGGAGTCTACCTTTTCTAGACTTCGTGGATATTGGTGTGATCCACTAATATGTTGCAACAGAGTGTCCCCAAGGTAGAAGAACTCAGAGGTCAAAGACCTAAGTACTGAGAGGACTCTGCTTTGAGGTGGATGCGCGTAGTGCCCTTGAGTGCGGTTGTAACATAGATAGGCTAAGCGAAGCTTGATTAGTCACAACATGTTGATGAGCATGAAGTGAACCTTAGATTGAGTCGGTCTCATTTAATCAACTGATTAAATAATTATCATTTCATTATAACTATGATTGTTTTCATAGCTTCTCTTTCTTTCTAAGTACGTTGTACTTACCTCGAATGCATACCTTTTCTATGTGTTTGGGGACGAGAAGACGAACAGGTTTACGAGGAAGAGTTTGACGACGACGTTTGACGGCGCTCGTTGAAGTTTCAAGATGTTTCTATTCTGCTTTTCATTGGTTGTTCTTTCATTACTTTTGAGGTAGACCTTTGGTCTTGACCGTTTTGTTTTACTTTATCTTTTGGGATCTTCGTACTTTTCTAAATGTAATAATTTACATTTCCACCCCTAGATTTCTTTTCTACTCTTTAGTTTTTGGGAAAAATTTTATATACCCGAGTTTTGCTTAAGTTTTGCCTTTAATTTGATACGACGTAGTAGAGGCTTACGTATAAAATGAATTTACTTTTATTTTATACGTGCCGAACGTTTCTTTCCGGATAAGGACTCGGTGTCCGGAGGCGGGCGTTCTGATTGGTATCGAGAGAAAAGCGTCCTTTAGGCTTCCTTTCTTTTAAGATAAGTTTCTTTAGATCTTTTAGTAACGTCTGGTTTTCTTGATCTTTCAGTATGGTAACCACAAGAAGAGGCGTTCGTGGAGCTTGGAGCTCAGGGGTTAGACAAGGGGAAGAGAGCCCAGTGCCCGTAGTAGGGGGTGGATTTGTGAGGCAGAATCCTTCGCCTCGTTTGAGTCTTTCACCACCACCCCATACAGCCACACCTACACCAAGGTCTCAACAAGAGGTGTCACCAAGGCCGCATCAGAATCTGCCACCCCGACCACCGCCAAGATACAACTACATTTATGGAGAGCCTGGACAAGCACCGATTCGTGTCACTGTAGTAGGCGACATTCCACCGATTAGTGTGCCTCCACCAGTGACCAATGTGTATCCCCCACCATCCAGTGCCTACCCTCCAGTGTATCCTCAGCAGCAGCAGGTCTTTTACCCTCCTCCTGTAGGTCATGTTCCTCAACCTACAGTACCACCTTCACCACGCTTTGACCACCAGCAAGGCGTTGGTCATCCACCCTTTGGTTTTCATCAGCCTCAACAACACCAGTTTTATCAGGGGTACCATCCGTATCAGACTGAGCCTCAAGTAATCCCACCTTACCCGCAAAGAATAAAGCAGATGTCAAGAAGATGTACCTTTTGGTTACCCTCCGGTTCACCCGCCGATTAGACCGGCTTTTGAGCACACACGGTGGATTGGTATACAAGATTGAGGAGAAATCGAGTTGAGAACTTCTTTGGTAATGTGGAGCATTCTAAAGCAGAGGAATGGATAAGAGGATTCGAGAAAGCTTGTAGGAACATACATGTTCCTGAGACAGAGATGGCACAACTGGCAGTCAGTTTTCTGTTGGGAGCAGCGGAAGCGTGGATAGATGCCGTTCAAAGCAGCAACGGTAAGGTAACGGATTGGGAAGGGTTCAAGACTATGTTTTGTAATGAGTACTTCCCGGTTACGGTCCAAGCAGATAAAGCAAGTCAATTTCTGAAGCACAAGCAAGGTACTCATTAGACAGTGTCCCAGTACACTAACAAGTTCAACGAGTTAGGAAGGTATTATCCTGAATTGATGAAAGTGGAAGAGAGAAAGATGGCCCTTTACAAGGATGGGTTGGCCTACGAGATTCAGTCGGGCATGCTAGGCTTTACGGCAAGGAATATGGCAGAGTTGATGAATAAAGCCTTGGAAGTCGAGACTTTCAGGAAGAGGGCTACAGTAGTTGTTGGTAATAAGAGGAACTTTGGGACAAGTCAAGGCAGTTATAAGGGAGTGCCACAGCAAGTCGCCAAGAAGACTATGGCTCCTACAGCAGCTAAGGCCCCGAACAGTGCACCACTTTGCCCCAAGTGCAACAGAAATCATATAGGAGAGTGCAGGCAGAGTAGTAACGGTTGTTATGTTTGTGGTGAGCAAGGACACTTTTCTAGAGCGTGTCCCAACAGGGGAAACAAGAGTGGTTCAGGTCAAGGAAGCGGGAGAGGCGGCCCGAGCCGACCGGTTCGAGTTTTTGCAGCGGATGCTAGCTTTGTGGAACCAGAGGATGACGTTATTTCAGGTACCATGTTTTGTTTCATTCCTTTATTAAGATATTTTATGGCATGATTATTCATGTTGTGATGTATTATGAATGAATGAATGTGCATCTTAGGTACGATAATGTTAGAAAACCTAGTGGTCAAGGCTTTGTTTGATACGGGAGCGTCAAATACTTTTGTGTCAACCAAGGTAGCTAGGAAGTTGAATTTACCTTCGGAGCCTTTAAGAAACACTTTGGAAATAACTACACCGTTAGGAAGGGTAACAAGGGTAACTAGAGTGATACCTCAAGTGGAAGTTCGAGTTGGACCTTATCGATGTAAGAGTGACTTTACAGTTTTGGACTTTTCGGATTTTGATGTAATCCTCGGAATAGATTGGCTATCCGAGAATTATGTTCACTTGGACTGTAAAGAGAAGAAGGTGACTTTTAAAATACCCGGGAAATCAGATAAGACATATCAAGGTAATGTGTACAAGCCGAGTAAGAAGCGACATCCGATCATCTCAGCAGTCAAGGCCATCAGGGCTTGTCAGAAGGGTTGTGAAGGCTACTTGTTGTATGCAATGGATGTGGAACAAGTGAAACCGAAATTGGAAGAAATGCCTATAGTAAGAGAATATCCCGAGGTGTTTCGGAAGAGCTACCGGAAACATGCCGGACGAGAGAGATAGAGTTTGAGATTCGATTGATACCGGAGCGGCACTAGTTGCCAAGGCACCCCTGAGAATGGCACCGCTGAATTAAAGGAGTTGAAAGCTCAACTTAAAGATATGCTTGAAAGGAACATAATTCAGCCCGAAGACTCGCCTTGGGGAGCCCCTGTTTTGTTCAGAAGAAGAAAGATGGCGGCATGAGAATGTGTATCGACTACAGAGCACCGAACAACCTTACCATCAAGAATAAGTATCCTCTACCAAGGATAGATGATACATTTAATCGATTCTGCGGGTGGTAAGAAAGTGTTTTCCAAGATCGACTGAGGTCCGGATATCATCGGTGAAGGTTAAGATAGCGAGATATACCAAGACGGCTTTCGAGACGAGATATGGACAATATGAGTTCCTCGTCATGCCTTTTGGACTCACTAATGCCCCATCTGCATTTATGGATTTGATGCAATGAGTTTTCATGCCGCACTTGGATAAGTTCTTGATAGTGTTCATAGACGATATCCTAGTTTACTCTAAGAATGAGAAAGAACACGAGGAACACTTAAAGATAGTGTTGGACACACTGAGGAAGAATCAGTTGTATGCAAAGTTTTCTAAATGTGACTTTTGGTTGGATCGAGTGAGTTTCTTAGGTCATGTCATTTCTGGAGATGGCATTCAAGTTGATCCGGCAAAGATCGAGGCAGTTGAGAATTGGCCTAGACCTACTTCAGTTTCAGAGGTAAGAAGTTTTCTTGGGTTGGCTGGTTACTACCGGAAGTTCGTGCAAGACTTTTCGAAGATAGCTACTCCACTCACCAGGCTGACGCAGAAGAATGTGAAATTTGAATGGACTAATGAGTGTGATAGGGCTTTTCATACCTTGAAGAGTAAGTTGACTACGGCACCAGTGTTAGCAGTTTCGGAGATTTTTGATAACTATGATGTCTACACGGATGCTTCGGGACAGGGTTTGGGTTGCGTGTTGATGCAAGGAGGAAAAGTGATAGCTTATGCGTCTAGGCAGTTGAAGGTGCATGAGAAGAATTACCCGACACATGATCTAGAGTTGGCAATGTAGTATTTGCCTTAAAGACTTGGAGGCATTACTTATATGGAGTTAAAGCAAGGATCTTCACTGACCATAAGAGTTTAAAATATTTCTTCACCCAAGAGAACCTGAATATGAGACAGAGGCGATGGTTAGAGTTCGTTAAGGACTATGATTTGGATATTCAATACCATCCGGTAAAGCGAATGTAGTGGCGGATGCTCCGGAGCAGAAACCAGTGTTTGCAGCTTCCAGTGTTGAGGTAGTGGCAGAAAGGTTAGATGGGCTGGAAATCAGAAGCTTTGATCAGATTGAAGGCAGGCAGATTATGGCACCGTTGTTGGCAAGGTCAGAGTTGATGGATGATATACGGGGAAAGCAAGACGAAGACCCGGTTTTGTTGGATTTGAAGCGAGTTGCTAGAGAGAAGCCTACGGTCGGTTATGTGCTAGACAAGAATGGAAATCTTTGGTACCAGGATCGTCTATGTGTACCTAATGTTGGTGACTTAAGATAGAGAGTTATGGAAGAAGCACATAGAATAGCTTTTGCGGTTCATCCGGTGCTACTAAGATGTCTGAGAGACTTAAAGGAAAGATTTTGGTGGCCTCGATGAAAGTGGAAATAGCCAAGTTTGTGGCCGAGTGTGACGTATGTCGAAGGTTAAGGCGGAGCATAGAAGACTGGTGGAATGCTTAAGTCATTGGATATCCTGAATGGAAGTGGGATAAGATCACAATGGACTTCATCACCGGATTACCTAAGACAAGATGCGTCATGACGCAATTTGGGTAATTGTGGATAGATTGACCAAGTCTGCCCATTTCTTACCATACAAGGTCGACATGCCGTTGAAGAAGATGACGACACTATATCTGGACAATATAGTGAAGCTACACGGAGTTCCTATCTCGATATTTTCTGATCGTGATTCGAGATTTGTCAGTCGGTTTTTGAAGAGCTTGCAAGAAGCCTTCGGAACTAAGTTAGATTTGAGCACGGCTTTTCACCCTCAGACAGATGGACAATCTGAGAGGACCATCCAAACACTCGAGGACATGTTGAGAGCTTGTGTTTTGGAGGTAGGCGGATCATGGGATGATTACCTATCGGTAGCGAGTTTGCCTATAACAACAGTTTTCATGCGAGCATAGGCATGCCGCCGTTTGAAGCATTGTATGGGAGAAGATGTCGACGCCACTTGTTTTGGGATGAAGTCGGGAGAGACAGACACAGGGCGCGAAATGGTTGAACAAGCAAAGGAAAGGGTTCAGTTGGTCAAGAAGAATCTGAAGGCAGCTCAAGACAGACAGAAAAGTTGGGCTGATGTTAGAAGAAGACCGCGCGAGTTTGAAGTCGGTGATAGAGTTTACCTCCGAGCTTCACCGATGAAGCGGGGTGAAACGCTTTGGACAAAAGGGAAAGCCGAGTCCAAGGTATGTTGGACTTTTGAGATTCTCGGAAAGAGTTGGGACGTTAGCATACAAGCTTGATTGCCGGAATCGATGTCGAGAGTCCATAGTGTTTTTCATGTCTCAATGTTGAAGAAGTGTCTGACGAAGAATGATGTTGAAACTACAGTTGATCCAGGAATCCTACAAGATAATCTTGCTTACGACGAAAGACCTATCAAGATTTTAGACCGAAAAGAAAAGATGATTAAGAGACGGATGATTCCCTTGGTGTTAGTTCAGTGGAGCAATCATTCACCCGAGGAGGCAACTTGGGAAGTGGAAAGCGACATGCTTAGTGAGTTCCAAGAGTTTGGGGATTTACTGGTATGTTCTAGTTTTGAGGACGAAACTCCTTTTAAGGGGAAGAATGTAATATTCGATTTTCGGGAAAGGCGACGTGTGTTTTTATAAAACGAAATATTAGGTTCGGTTTCCTTTATTCGAGTTAATTATTTTGGACGTTTTATATATAAATTTTCGAGTTTTATATATATAATTAAAAGGAAAATCAGTTTTTGTGGTCAAGGGCAATTAAGGAAAAGAATTAACACTCTTTTAATATTAAGACCTAACCAAAAATCAGGGATTTTCAGTTTACTTTCAGCCTTCCCCCTTCCCTTGTGCGGCTTTGTGAGGAGAGAAAGAGAGAAAAGAGAGTTTTCACAATTCTAAGAGGAAGAGTTGATCGTTTTCAGAACCGATTCAAGAATTGGAAGCATCGTGAGAAGGGCAACGGTTTGCTATCAGTTTGGTGGTGTTGCTGCAGTCTTTCATCTGAGTTTGGATCAGTTTACTGGGCTGCAATAGGTAAGAAGAACCTGTCCTATGAAATCAATTACTAGTTATGGGGATATGATCATGTTCTAAGACGTTTTGGTGTTAGAAAATTGAGTTGTTGCCTTGGTAAATGTCTATAGGGGTTATGGTATTGTTAAATGAAGCTTTTGTGCTCAATGTGTTGATATTATGCTGCTGTTTGGTTGAAATACGATCTGGAAATCGCATGATGATGAGGTTAGGGTTTTGGTCGAACCCAGGTGGACGGGCGTCCGGTTCTCTCGGACGGGCGTGCCCGCTTAGGGTGTGTCTCCGACGGGCGCCTGGCTTATCCGGACGGGCGTCTGAGGTGCTATTTTACATTCAGGATTGAAACTGTTTTAGGTGGACGGGCGTCTGGGCATAGTGGACGGGCGTCCAGTAATGTTTAGACGGGCGTCCAGGGTCTTAAACGGGCGTCTAGCTTGTTTTGTCCTTCTTTACTTGTGGGTTATTGTTCAGCCTTATAAACCTAATTTATCCTTATGAAACCTTTATACATGATATGTCAAAATGGTAAAAAAAAAAAACTTAGACAAGCCTGAATTGAGCTTCTGATTCGTTCAGTTAAAACACCGAATGTACTCTTCAAGGGAGTTGAAGTTCGGATCCGTCGGAAGAGCATGATAGGCTTGTGCTTTGATGGATTAGTATACATCAATGTCTGTGTATGTGCTAGGACTTGTCCATGTCTAGTGGTCTAGGAAGAGAGTAGTATTTGTGAGGGAGATTATTTGAAAACACTTAGGCTGGCTAGTTAATCACTTAATAAACAACGTATGTGACTAGTAAAAGATTAAACAACATGACTCTCTTGGCTAGGCACCAGGCTAAATCGCGATGCATGTGCTACCTCTGAAGGTGGAGGAACTTCGTAGGTCAAAAGACCCTAAGTACGGAGGGACTCACTTTGAGGTGTGCGTGCTATCGGAGTCTACCTTTTCTAGACTTCGTGGATATTGGTGTGATCCACTAATATGTTGCAACAGAGTGTCCCAAGGTAGAAGAACTCAGAGGTCAAAGACCCTAAGCACTGAGAGGACTCACTTTGAGGTGGATACGCGTAGTGCCCTTGAGTGCGGTTATAACATAGATAGGCTAAGCAGAAACAGTTAGTCACAACATGTTGATGAGCATGAAGTGAACCTTAGATTGAGTCGGTCTCATTTAATCAACTGATTAAATAATTATCATTTCATTATAACTATGATTGTTTTCATAGCTTCTCTTTCTTTCTAAGTACGTTGTACTTACCTCGAATGCATACCTTTTCTATGTGTTTGGGGACGAGAAGACGAACAGGTTTACGAGGAAGAGTTTGACCACGACGTTTGACGGCGCTCGTTGAAGTTTCAAGATGTTTCTATTCTGCTTTTCATTGGTTGTTCTTTCATTACTTTTGAGGTAGCCCTTTGGTCTTGACCGTTTTGTTGTACTTTATCTTTTGGGATCTTCGTACTTTTCTAAATGTAATAATTTACATTTCCACCCCTAGATTTCTTTTCTACTCTTTAGTTTTTGGGAAAAAATTTTATATACCCGAGTTTTGCTTCCGTTTTGCCTTTAATTTGATACGACGTAGTAGAGGCTTACGTATAAAATGAATTTACTTTTATTTTATACGTGCCGAACGTTTCTTTTCCGGATAAGGACTCGGTGTCCGGGAACGGGGCGTTATATATATATATATATATATATATATATATATATATATATATATATATTACACATGTGCAAATGTATATCACATATATACATGTCACACGCATATAAATACATACATATAGTAATATATAATATTAATACATAATAATATAATTCTATGATTAATTAAGTTGCAAAATCCATGTGTATCATAATACACATAATTTCGACCCATATATAATAAATACATATATATTTAATTAATCAACATAATTAATATCTTGTATTATACTTATTCATAATAAATACTATTAATTTATAACTATAACACTTTATAGTACACATAAAAAAATCATCATCCGGTTATCGCTATAACCACAAATTAATTCTGACTAGTTATTCATATGTGTGTGACCCGATAGGTTTCCGAATATGTTAGTTGTAGGCACAAAGTGCATTTACTAAAATATTCCTCATACCTAACGATCATGGATAGCGTCTAGAAACACGTCCATGACCCCTAATCATCGGAAGAGTCAAGTGCTACGACTACAACCTTTCATGAGAAACGGTTACTGTGTAAATACAATCATATCGCTGTAATAATATCCATACGGTCGTATCTTGAGTGTTAATACATTAACACCCGTATCTTATAATCTGGATATCATGCTCTCTCGTAGTAACTCATTTACCCCCACTTTACAAAGATTCACGAGAGTAAGATAATCCTTATAAGAAGATCATTTCGGATATTTACTCATATTCATAAAATACGCGATTTCCGGACGAGCAACATGAATCCTACGCATGCTTCAGTATCACACCCAAGCACTACCGCATGATCACCCCATGGCTAGGGGAAACCTCAATAGTGTCAAAGTATTACAATTCACACCGTGATTCCATGAAGACTCCGGTCTTAGGATAATTACACAACCACCACATTGTGCGACACTTAATAAAGTAAGTGGGTCATTCAAACGTACGCATTCTCTAATACACGTCCACATACAGTCCAAGTGTCTCTACAGTTTGATAGATGAGATCTATCCCTACCTTCAATAAGATAGAAGACATCCAATACATGCTAGTCTAATCGTACTATTAATGTCATTTTTAATAGTATATGCGACTAGAGACATTTAAGTATCAAATTTTTTTAAGTGAGTCGAGATCTCATCAACCATAATCACTATTATGATGTCTCTTTCACAGTTTGACACTAGAGACATTATCATATATACAATATCATAATTGGTCTGTTAAACGAACAAATATATAATAACAGAAAGTCATTTATCATATGTATAAACATAAATAAATAGTAGAAAAGTGATACACCCGGTCGGATCCGGTCCAACATGATTGGGTTTATGACACTATTACAACATCACCAACATCATTATCAGTGCTCAATGCGGCTGAAATAAAAGACAAAGAACTTAGTAAATGACATAAACATCCAATAATACAGATGAAGTGAAGACGTGACAAGAAGAAGATGAAGCATTGGTTTGATGAGTATATTTCAAGTCATGTACTCCATCAATCGTTGAGATGAATTTAACCAAACAACTTTGTCGGTGAAACTCACGTTGACAAAGTGTCGTGAAACTATGAAATATAAAATGTAAAAAACCACAACAATCCATAATGGTTGAAGTATATACCAAATAAATTCAGCCTTTTAATTGTGATGTTTCAATAGCACATAAAAAAATCATACTCCCTCCGTGTTTTTTTAATACTCGCCGAGAGAAGAATCACATTGAGTAAGAAAGTGATTAATGTGTCTGAAATAAAAGATAAAATGACCAAATTATCCCTCTCTTTTTTATTTTAAATAACATCTACCCATTAATTATATTATTACCCATTCCACTTCTTAAAATTAATTCCCCTTCCCAATTTTCTTTTACATGACTTAGATAGTAGTACTAGTAAAATAATGCAAACATACAAGGTGACTAAACCGATTCCCTTTGACAATGGAAAGTGGTATTTCTCTTTATACATTTATTGTGTTTATGGGAAATATAAAAACTTGGTAAAATCAAAGAGAGGTAAAAATGGAAGAAAATAATAAATATTGTATTGGAAATCTAAAATGGCAGATAAATGTAAAAAATAAATTCTGAAAAGTGACAGTTAAAAAAGCGTAGGGAGTAATTATTAACAATCGATTATATCAACCGTATTTCTATGAGTCCAAAACCCCACCGACATCTTCTCGCTGAAATAAAATAAAATCAATCACCAACATTATAAAATCAGCGGTAAACGCTGCTGAAATAAAAGACAAAGAAATTAGCAGCGGATAGAAACACTCAATAATACCGGTGAAGTGAAGACGTGACAAGAAGAAGATGAAGCATTGGTTTGATGAGTTTATTTCAAGTCATGTACTCAATCAATCGTTGAGAAGAATTAAACCAACAACTTTGTCAGTGAAACTCACGTTGATAAAGTGTTGTAAAACTATGAAATACAAAATGTAAAAAACCACAACAATGCGTAATGGTTGAAGTATATACCAAATACATTCAGCAATTTTATTTTGATGTTTCAATAGCACATAAAATATCATACTCCCTCTGTGTTTTTTTAATAGTCGCTGGAGGAAAAACGACACAGAGTAAGAATGTGTCTGAAATAAAAGGTAAAATGACCAAATTATCCCTCTCTTTTTGCTTTTAAATAACATCTACCCATTAATTATATTATTACCCTTTCCACTTCTCAAAAATAATTCCCCTCCAATTTTCTTTTACATGACTTAGATAGCAGTACTAGTACAATAATGCAAACATACAAGGTGAGTATACCAATTCCTGGAAACTGGTATTTTTCTTTATACATTTATTGTGTATATGGGAAATATAAAAACTTGATAAAATCAAAGAGGGGTAAAAATGGAAGAAAATAATAAATATTGTATTGGAAATCTAAAATAACAGATAAATGTAAAAAAATAAATTGTGAAAAGTGACAGTTAAAAAACGGAGGGAGTAATTATTAACAATCGAATATATCAACCATATTTCTAAGAATCCAAAACCCCACCGATATCTTCTCGCTGAAATAAAATAAAATTAATCACCAACATCATAATATCAGCGCTCAACACTGCTAAAATAAAAGACAAAGAAATTAATAGAGGATAGAAACATCCAATAATACCGATGAAGTGAAGACGAGACAAGAAGAAGATAAGGCATTGGTTTGATGAGTATATTTCAAGTCATGTACTCCATCAATCGTTGAGATGAATTTAACCAAACAACTTTGTCGGTGAAACTCATGTTGATAAAGTGTTGTAAAACTATGAAATATAAAATGTAAAAAACCACAACAATCCATAATGCTTGAAGTATATACAAAATAAATTCAGCCTTTTTATTGTGATGTTTTAATAGCACATAAAAAAATCATACTCCCTCCATGTTTTTTTTAATAGCTGCCGAGAGAAGAATCACACAAAGTAAGAATAGTGATTAATGTGTCAGAAATAAAAGGTAAAATGACCAATTTATCCCTCTCTTTTTGCTTTTAAATAACTCTACCCATTAATTATATTATTATCCATTCCACTTCTCAAAAATAATTCCCCTTCCCAATTTTCTTTTGTTTGACTTAGATAGTAGTACCAGTACAGTAATGCACATACAAGGTGACTACCAATTCCCTTGACAGTGGAAAGTGGTATTTTTTTTATACATTTATTGTGTATATGGGAAATATGAAAACTTGATAAAATTAAAGAGGGGTAAAAATGGAAGAAAATAATAAATATTGTATTGGAAATCTAAAATAATAAATAAATGTAAAAAAAAAAAAATTCTGAAAAGTGACGGTTAAAAAAACCGGAGAGATTAGTTATTAACAATCGATTATATCAACCATATATTTAAGAGTCCAAAACCCCACCGATATCTTCTCGCTGAAATAAAATAAAATCAATCACCAACATCATAATATCAATGCTCAACGCTGCTGAAATAAAAGACGAAGAAATTAGTAGAGGATAGATGATAAAAACATCCAATAATACCGATGAAGTGAAGACGCGACAAGAAGAAGATAAAGCATTGGTTTAATGAGTACTACTATATTTCAAGTCATGTACTCCATCAATCGCTGAGATGAATTTAACTAAACAACTTTGTCAGTGAAACTAGAGGTGGCCAAAAAAACCGTTAACCGTGAACCGGAACGGCGGTTCTTATAACCGGCGGTTCGGAGACCGGCTGTTCACCGGTTTAGTGACGGTTCGGGTATTCATGGAACCGGAACCGGTGGTTCAACCGGCCCGGCCGGAACCGGACCTGCTCCAACGGCTAGATTTCAAACGGCTTTTTTTTTCCCAACCATTTTAAAAAATCCTATAAATACCCCATTAATTTTCCAAATTCTTTACACCTACTCTTCTCAATTCTACACTCCTACTTCTTTAATCTCAAACTCATTTCTTTGTTTGTAATCAAGTTTGTTTAGTTGTTAAAAACAACAATCAAATTTACTTTACGATACCGATTTTTGAAGCTGTTCTGATTTAATCGTTACTTCAATACGGTTTAGTTATAAGTAAATTTGGTTTATATTTTATTCAACTAATTTTTTTAATCAACTAATACTTAAAACAGACTAAAAAAAACTATAAGAAACAATAAAATACTATGAAAAAAGTATATAAACTATAAAAAAACAATTTTAAAAAAACTATAAAAACCTATAAAAAAAAAAAAACTATAAAAGACTAAAAAAAACCATAAGAACTACGTTCGCTTTGATTTTTTTATATGTGTCGCGCATTCGACACGATTACATATAAAAGATACGTAGGCAACTGAATTTCCGGTACAAATGTTGAAAAAATAAAATAATTTTTAAAAATAACATAATTTACATATAAAAAAATAACACAATATTAATATTATATTTAATAAAACAACATTTATAATCAACTTATATTTAAAACCGAATAATTGCTTTGGTTATTTTATATTACATTCAAATTTAATTAATAGTAATTTATTATTGTAGTGAAAAAAATAAGTATTATATGAAAATGTAAAAAAAAAAAATATATATTAATAATTTTTAAAACCGTGATCTGAACCGGAAGGAAACCGTGTGAACTGTCGGTTCCAGAACCGGCACGAACCGGAAAAAAACCGGAAGTTCGGCCCGTTTCCGGTTCGGTTCATGCATTTGGCCACCTCTAGGTGAAACTCATGTTGATAAAATGTTGAGAAACTATGAAATATAAAATGTAAAAGATGAGACAAAAGAGAAAAGACAAAGAAGGGAGAAGATGATGTTGAAGTCTCCCATATTGGGCACTTGTAATTATTTCACCATCATATTAAGAGATGAACTTCACTCACCTTATAATCAAGGTTTTGAGGATAAGACAGCATGACCGGACCCAGTCCTCACCTTATAACCTGCAGGTTTTGATATGGCACTCTCCTCTTATATGGTTTTGAGCTTATATTTTCAACATGGTATCAAAGTCACCATTTCATTGTTCAAGTATTGTGCATCTTTGTTGACATTGTAGTGCCTGCTTTTCTATACCTTGTGTGCCATGTGACAGAGGTTCTTTATAAGCCCACACTTGGAGGGGGGAGGGGGGGGGGGGGGGGGGTTGGCAAAATGTCGCATATTGGGCATTTGTAATTGTTTCATCCATCATATTAAGATATGAAATTTACTCACCTCATAACTTAGGTTTTGAAGATAAGACTCTTCCCGTTATATGAGTTTGAGCTTAGGCACTTGTAATTGTTTCACCTACCATATTAGGATATGGACTTCCCTCACTTCATAACATAGGTTTTGAGGATGAGATCACTCATTTTTTTTATGTGTTTGAGCTTATAATTCCAACAGAAGAAGAAGTGATGCTTTATATTTCGTTATTCATGGATGTGGATTCATATTACAATTTGGGTATGAACACAATAAATTATTGAATTCATAGTCTACATAAAATCAATCACTATCAACAAACAATTCATCAAATATATTATTACATAAGATTTTGCTATGGTGTGACCAATGGCCATGTAGCCAAGCGACGGACGTACATTTTTTTTTGGGAAAACCAAGCCAGTCAATCGAACCAAACCAAAAATGCATAAACCACGGTTTTTCAATCTATTTTTATATAACTAATAACCAAACCGTTTTAGTACAATTGCGGATCCACTTCAAAAAATAAAACTGTTTAAAATCGGATCAAACTGGTATTTCGACACCTTTGCCTAGCTCTCTCCAATTCGGTCTATTTATGCTTTCTATTTAAAATGTATTTTACATAGCTATTATTATTTCATATCCTACATATTCAGCTTTTCGTGATTCTTACATACAATTATCAATGTTTAGCTTACAACCCACAACTCATAACTCTCTCTATTGTTTCTACCCTCTCAACACCAATATATGTGATCCGTTGATTCTCCTTGACATACTTCTTCTCATTGTGTTGATGAACTTCATCGCCAATATTTCCTAATATATATGCTAAGTTTAAGGTTTAACTTATATAAATAAATAATAAAATATTTTAATGTAGATTTTTCTTTATTCTAAATGATTAGCGTATGCTGGAAAAATAACATGGAGGTAATCAAAATCAAGACTTGTTTTGGTGATCATAAAATAAAAAAACTATTATAGGAAGACAAATACAATATTATTTTCTTTTTCTTTTCTTCTTCCGGAAGGTGTGAAAATTAACTACCTCTCACCCCTCAGTCACTTATGAAAAAAGAATATGTCTATTTTTCTCCCCCTCTCACGATCAAATATTATTTTGTCTTAAGCATTTTATGATTTATGTATATGTTATCCAATAGTGTAGATGTTTGTTCAATAGTGATTGAATGATTGAAATGAGTATGAGACAAATTTTTTTTTTTTTTTTTTGTTCCTAGCTATTAAGTTCGATGGTACGTGCCGAGTTTGTTGTTTAAAATGTTGGTTGGTTTTTGGATCTTACTCTGGCATGTGAAGAGGTTGATTCAATATAAATCATTTGATAAATCATTTCTTTGATTTTACTCACTAGCTAATAATATTGAAGTATCGCATTTATTATTGTTCTTAAACAAGTGTTGATTTACAATCCAATAATTTATTTGCTTATGAAAAGCTAAAAAACCAAAATCCGATCAAATCAAACCGGACTGAACAAACAGTTTTAGTCTTATATTCGTTCGATTTTGATTTATAAAATTAAAGATTTTATGAAACGGTAGGGTTTTATACGCTATACGCATAAAAAACCGATAAATCAAATGATGTTCACCCTTCACTAGCATGACTCAAGTCTTGGACCTGACAAACTATATCAGACATTCACCCCTCACTAACATGACTCGTGTCTTGGATGTGACAAACAATATCAGAGGTTCACCCCTCACAAACGTGATGACCCATGTCTCGGATGTGACAAACTATATGAGACGACGACCCATGTCTCGATGTGACAAACTATATCAGACGTGGATATCGTATTTTATTTTGAAAATGTGTTACTTATAATAATAAATTTCCATTAAACGTCTGAAAATGACCTTAAAATTAATTATATCTCTTCCAGTTTCGGACATCGTTTTTTTTTTTTTTTTTTTTCAACACACTTCCAAAGAAAATTGATATTTTTTTTAACTTCATAAAAATAAAAATTGATTTGAAGATACTTGCGGTCAGATAGAAAAGAAGATGAGAGAAACAACAAACAATACCAACCAATGCATGGTCAAAATATAGTTTACCAGCAAATAACCAAAATCTTTCCTCTCTTTATACTACTAGTTTCTTTTCGGGACTTTCCAACTCTTCAAATAATACACTTATTCTGTTCCTTAAAGATTGCTTATAAGATGCGAAATCAAGAGGAAAAAAAGCACCATTTTCAACAACTCCAACCTTATTCAATCCAAATTTAGTATGCAAATACTTTGGAATGAAAAAAAACATAAACAAGAGTTTGGTGTGTTAGCTCATCTCCTTATTTCCCTTAGTTCATGCACACCACCTTTGTAAGTTGCCTTTCTCAATTTACTTTTCTCATCTTTCCCCCCTAATGGAATTGCCTATCCGGTCACCGGATTACGATCGCCGACGAGCTTCATACACCATAGAAACAAAAAAATTGTCTTACAGTTTTTCAAGTTCATATCATGAACTCAATTGGCTTCTGAAGAAAAAACAGACAGAACAGAGATTGATTTTGAAGGATGTCAACTGTGAAGCTAGGCCAGGGGAGCTTACGGCGATTGCGGGTCCGAGCGGGGCTGGAAAAACAACACTGCTTGAAATTCTTGCAGGGATTATATCTTGCAAGAGGGTTTCTGGGCATGTTTTGGTTAATGGTAGTCCTACGAATGCTCAAAGGTTTTGCAAATTATCAGGATATGTCACACAAGAAGATGCTTTATTTCCACTGCTCACAGTTGAAGAAACCCTCTTGTATAGTGCTCTTTTGAGGCTTCCAGGTGGTGAGAAGAAAAGGGCACTTGATAGAGTTAAAGTGCTGATAAACGAGCTGGGCTTGAACCAAGTATCGAATTCAAAGATCGGGCTAGGATCAAATCATGGTATTTCGGGTGGTGAAAAGAGAAGGGTGTCAATTGGAGTTGAACTAGTTCATGATCCTGCTGTTATCTTTTTAGATGAACCGACCTCGGGTTTGGATTCAGCATCCGCTCTTCAAGTGATCTTATTGCTGAAAAAGATGGCAATGAAACAAGGTAAGACAATAGTCTTGACAATCCATCAACCCGGATTTCGGATTATTGAAATGTTGGATCGCCTAGTTTTGATTTCAAATGGAGTTTCTGTCCATAATGGTTCCTTTAAAAATCTTGAGGAGAAACTTAAATCAACTGGCTACGGCATTCGTGATCGGTTCAATGTTCTTGAATTCGCCATTGAAGTTACTGGAAGCTTGTTGATGAACAACACATCAGAACAATCTACAGAAGTTTCTAAGAAACAAATTATCCCCTTTGATCAACCATCAACTAGAGAAAAATCTCCGTCGTATTCGAATTCTTGCTTTAAAGAGGTAATGATCCTAGGCCAAAGATTCTGCAAGAACATACTCAGATCTAATGAACTCTTCAGAACAAGAATCATCCAATCTCTGGTAGCTGGTTTTACACTTGGGACAATCTTTATAAACAATGGCAATAATACTATAGGGGAGCTTGCATTACAAACTAGATTAGGATTTTTTGCTTTCACACTGACATTCTTGCTTTCTTCAACAACAGAAGGGCTTCCGATTTTCTTGCAAGAACGGCGGATTTTTATGAGAGAAACTTCAACAGGGGCATATAGGGTATCTTCTTATGTTATAGCTAACACCATTGTTTTCCTTCCTTTCCTTCTAATGGTTGGATTTCTCTACACAGCCCCGGTTTATTGGCTCGTTGGCCTTAGACGTAGTGTTGATGGATACCTCTACTTCACTTTGGTTGTTTGGATGGTAGTTTTGATGTCAAATTCCTTTACATCATGCTTTAGTGCCTTGGTTCCGAACTACATCATGGGGATTTCTATAATCTCGGGGTTGATGGGCTCCTTCTTTCTCTTCTCGGGTTACTTCATTACAAAGGAAAACATACCAAGTTACTGGATTTTCATGCATTACTTAAGTCTTTTTAAATACCCGTTCGAGTGCTTCTTGATTAACGAGTATGGAGGAGGGCAAGGAGGAAACAGATGCTTAGAAGAAGGAGGAGATCAAGAATGTCAGTTATATGGAAACCAGTTCTTGAGACAGCAAGGAATAGAAGAGCATCAGAAATGGACCAATTTGTTAGTCATGTTGGCTTTTATTATTAGCTACAGATTGCTCTGTTTTCTGATTTTACGCTACAAATGCTACAGATCCAGAAGTTAGTCCTCACTTTTCAAGCATTCTTTAGGCTCAGCATTGGGCTACCTCTTTATATTCTTTAAGCATCTTACATTGTTATAGCATAGCTGAATAAATTTCAAGGAATCTTGTATGTCCATTTCAATTCAAATTTAAGTACCAACTTATAGAAGCCTCTGGCATTTGTGTTCTTCAAATTATCCGCGATGAAACCATGATCTTTCAATGCAATGTAAGTAGAAATGTAGAATGAATGAAAGCACTTTAAATGATGTCTTATGGGTCATATAAGTTATATAGAGGCTATCACAGAAAACAGGGTTTATATGCAGGATCCTGAAGAGGGCTGTGTTTATTAGGCCTACTGTATTGTTTCCACATTATTAATCTTGATATATCAGCCCAAAAGACTGGTACACATGATTATCAAACCATATTACCTAAATCTATCTATAGAAAAAAAAACAAAACAGAAGCAAAACGAAACTACTAAGAGATAACTCGCGAAGACAGAAAAGAATAAATAAGCAAATATCTTTATAACTCTTTGACATATCATTCACTGGACTACAAAACAATTCTTATATAACAAGATTTACTCATTTACATTGATTACTAAAACAATGAAAATATATATATATATATATATATATATATATATATATATATATATACTAGAGCCAAGAAAACAAGAGGGATCAAGAGAGTGAATAGTCGTGGGATGCAGAATGATGGCTCACAACACTGAAAAATAGTTCACCGGAGCAAGAAAACAAAACTTTTACGTTTACTAGAAGTGAAATGTGATTACAAAGCTTATTTTAGCCATGCAGAACGAGAATCAAGTACTTCTATCATTAATGGATGTGAAACTAAAGGGGGAGTATGTCATCATTGAGTTTCCCAAAGAAGATGAATTGGCAGGCTCCCCTGAACTAGTAGATGTTGAATCATATGCAGTATTCTTTTTACCTCTTAGACCAAGAAGTTCAGGTAGCATCCCGGGTTTTGATATTTGTTCATCATCCAGATAAATCTCTCCGGACAGCAGTTCCACAACCGTAGGCATCGATGGCCTTTTATTGGGTATGTCTTGGGTACATAATAGAGCAATTTTTAGGTACCTGCACGCCGCATCAACTTTCATGTCGTCTCCGAGAGCGGGATCAATTAGTTGATCCAACTCGTCTTTCTCGTAAAGCCTCCATGCCTGCACACATGTTTAGACAAAATGTAAACATGACAGAAATCAACGCCTCAACCTTTGAATGTTTGTGTACTTAACATAGAAAACCAGTAGCATTATCTAGTTAAAAGTAGGAAGTCGGTTTTTCACCTTTTCAAGAAGAAATTGCTCTCCTACAGGTAACCGCCTCTCTGTATTGCACCTTCCGCTAATAATTTCCAATACAAGAATCCCAAAACTATAAATATCAGCATTTCGCGTCAATTGGCCTCGAATGGCATACTCAGGAGCCAGATAACCTCTACAACCAAATAAATATGAAGCAAAAGTTCGGTCATCACCGATGAATTGACTGAGCAATGGGTACTTTGGAAGGAAGTAATAGATTGAAAAAACGATCTTACAAAGTTCCAGCAACACGTGTGGTAATATGAGTCAAATTATTTGGAAAGAGCTTTGCAAGGCCGAAATCTGAAATCTTGGGAGTAAGGTCTTCATCAAGAAGAATATTGCTTGCTTTGATATCTCTGTGAACAATATGAGGTTGGACATCCTCATGTAGGAAAGCAAGCCCCCGAGCAACACCGATACAAATTCTTGTTCGTGCTTCCCAGCTAAAGTAAATATTGCTTCATGGGCACCTATAGTAAATTATTGTTGTCATTATAGAATATAACTAACGGTTTTCTGTTGATAAGGAGGTGTATGACTTACCAAGAAGAGTTTGAGCAAGGCTGTTATTCTCAAGATATCCATACACCAACATCCTGTGGTCGTGTTCTATACAACAACCGTATAACTTTACAAGATTTTCATGTTCAATCCCAGATATTGCAGCAATCTCTGCCAAGAATTCACGCACACCTTGAGTTGACTCAGCAGAGAGCACCTTTATGGCAACCAAGCTGCCATCTTTTAGTCTCCCCTGTAATGGAAGTAATGCTTAAGCAGGTAACTTGGAGAAAAATTCATCAACAATGACATGTGAAGGTAGATGATTCAAATTACCTTGTAGACAGAACCAAATCCTCCTCGTCCAATTCTATTTGACGGCATAAAATCATCAGTGGCTTTTTGCAACTCGATGTAACTGTACAGTCTGACGTTCTCAACATTTGAAACCTCTGCATCAGTTTTTAACTCAGTTATAAGATCCTCATAAGAATAAAAAATCTTATGCTCCTAAACATGGCCAGGTGACACTTATAGCTTTTGCAGCATTATGATTTAGCGTAATATCATCCCATCACGTGGAGTTTGAAGTACGTGCAGACATGAACTTGATCACTTGTGTGTGCAACAGAATCGTAAAAACACTAAACAAAATGGTATCCAACACTGCTTGTCACTTACCATCATCAACATCTACTCGTTCCAGAGGTGCAGGAGCAGAAGTCCTTTTCTTTCGCTTAAAAAAGTTAGGCAGACAAGTCCTCACACGCATTTCGTATGCCAGCTGAAAGCTTAATTGAATTTCCTGCAAAAGGTTCAATTGTTTTAACAATACGTTTCAAAACTCCTGATCTCAGGCTTAAAACCCGAATGAGAATATGCTAATTACTTTACTACTTATGCCCTTCACATTCAACTTAGTAATAATCCATACTTTCAAAATAGCCCACAGCCAAATATTAAAACTTTACACCAGTTCTTTCAAGCAATAACTGTGCAATCACTCACAATTCATATAAATATGCAAACCCAAGTGCTAAATCTACTAGAATAAGAGAAAAAGGCAATCAACACCAAGATATCAAAGTTTGACCAGAATTTGGTATACTAGAAGAATATCATGCATTTTCTGTTCTCTGAATCTAAGGCACCTCATAGGCATACATTTGATGAGCAGCAAAGACTCATCTAATGGTGCGGTGCAAATAGAGAATCTCTGGCATCAACCTTCACCTCTAAACTAACCATCCTAAAATGCTGTCAACATTTGCCAAAATGATGTACAAGTTTAGAGAAAACCTAACGGTGTAAATGGCAAATGAACTCAAAGCATAAAGGAAGGGAAAAAAAACCCACAAATTTTGAGTAAATACTAGTAACAAACTTCTCTTTTAAGAGGAAGGATCACGCTGAAAACCGCATAAAACTGATTCGTCGAGTCAAAAAAAAGAGAGAAAAATAGGTTAGTAGTTCAGAAATAATTAACATGAGCAAATCATACTAGGGAAAATATCCACAATTGACTATAACTACATGAAAAGAATAAAATGGTGGAGCACAAGTAGAAGAAGAAAGATGATAGCTTTACATACAAAATTTACTGGAACTAAGAAACCCTCTTCAAGAAATAGGAGCTCAATTGCTTTGGTATTTTAGAGATCCTTCCGTCTTCTCAAGTTTTTTTTGTGAAGCAAAAAATGTTTATGGAGAAGGGGATAGAGACTAGAGAGCAATTCTTTGAATGAATGAAATGAAATGAAGAGCTTCTTTGACATATACTAACAAGAAGTCTTCTTTCTATCCTTTTCAACAGAAGACATAAATAATGTAATCTCTTTTTTATACGACCCTTGCATACAGATAAAGTTAATTTTTTTATTATGAAAAAAAAAAAAACTTTTTTTGCGATCTAAAATCTAAATATTGAATAAAAATGGAAAAATATTTCATTAAATACCATATTACTCTTTCCGTTCCAAATTATCTAAGTCAGTTGTCAAAATCACATATATTAATAAAGTGAGTTAATGCATTGATTTTAAAATGAAATAAATAAAAAATCCTTAGATATAATTAATGTGATATTATTTTTTATCTTCATATTGCAATAAATAAGCAGAAAGTTGTTAAAAAATCATAAATGTTGAATTGAAACGTAATTGCCTCAGATAGAATGGAATAAATGATTATAGCAATTGCCTCAGATAAATTGGAACGAGGGAGTATTTCTTTATTCGTTTTGGGGAAAAGAACTTATTATTAAGAAAATCCCCAAAACGAGCGGATCACACGTCATCCAGGGTTAAATGATGTATGGTTAAATGATGAACTGGGACATTTCACAAACCGCATATAAAAGTAAAGAAGATAACAAGAAACTTCGAAGCCTTAGCAGAACACGTTAAAAAGGCGAAAGATCATGGTCCGACTCTAGATAAACGATGCACAATCTACAACCTTATCACCCTTATTCGTTAACACCCCCCATGCCATGAATACCGCTTTCGACTCCAAGGGTTCTACCTCTATACTTGGGTCCAAATGGAAGGAATAGAATATCAGAATAAACCCCTCATGGTCCTGGAAAATAAGACCAATGCCTGTCGAAGTGCTAGTCGCCGAGGCATCAACAATTCCACATTACACTTAATCTTCTCCATACTTGGCGCCTCTTGTCGATGTGGTAGCACATACCAAGCTTGAGGTAGTTGTGTCGCGCACCATGCCCCCCGATACTCCATAGCAACCGCCATGGATCTTACACATGATCTTAAACACATAAATTGCACTATCGTCAAAGAGTGGACTACATAGTGCCTTCCATATATGCCACATCATCCATACCACGTTAGTCACTTCCTCCAACGACCTAGTGGCTAGCATATGTGAAAGAAATTGCCTAAAATCTGATGTAGCTACAAACCAAACTAACTGCGCAAAAGGTGAACATTCTCAGACTCTACCAGCTAGCTCAGAGTCAAACAGTACATGCCTCAAACTCTCGTTCCCCTATCCACAAGCCAAGCATCTACTTATCCTCAAATTTCGCCTCTGTAAGTAGTGTGCAACAAGAAAACTATCATGTAAACAAAACCATAAAAATGTTGAACACGTGGCCGAATAGGGATAGACCAACAATGACGCCAAATACCATCCGGCCCACTTGAGGAGGACGCTCTCAAAGTTGACAACACCGGCCACCGGGCGATGGAGGATAAGAGCCAAATGGTAATCATACATGAGGAAGTAAATTCTTTCGATAGAGTAATAACCTCAATTATATATAATTTCTTCCGATCCTCACTTGGGCCAATGGACTAAAGTAATAACATCGCTAAATGCATATTACGTAATAAAAAAAATTGAATCCTTAAAGACCCAATATAAAAAATAAAAATAATGATAATAATAATACTAATAATAATAATGTTATAAAATTTATAGTGTGAATGTCCATTATCTCACAAGAAGTTCTTATTCAATTCTAGCATTCCCTACCATTCATCATGTGTAAACTTAAGTTACAAATTCCAAGAGTTTCCATGTAACTTATTATCATTCATTATATACTTTATTGTATCATTGTAGTTGGTTTATGTACCTTTGGTGTTGTATAAATACCTCATCCATATCTTTGGAATGGAGGTAGAGAAGTAGAGAAGAAGTAATAATAAAATGATCCTTCTTCCTTTTGTCTAATTCTTTGTTCTTGTAGTTTTGTTTTGTTTCGCTTATTTTATAAAACGTTATCAGCACGAAACTCTACCACTGATAAATCAAACAGCTTGACATTTGATTGGAAAATCTTAAGGAGTTTTTAGAAGAAAACAATGAAGGCCTAAAGACCAACAATGACAATTTCAAACAGCCGTGGTTTGCTGTTGCCTTTGGATTCATCCCAATAGAGATTTCATAATGAGATTAAATTGCAATTGTGTACACGAAGTTGCAAAAGATTGCCATGGAACACAATTTACTCCTTCAATTCATGCTCTCACCAACTTCCCTCAACCATTATTAATGCAGATCTTAAGTGGATGACATATAATATATGCAATGTAAATTTTCAATTTCATCATCACAAGTTTTTTCGTTGTGGTGAGAAATGTGTGATTACAACATGATTTGAATAAAGAAGCGGGTTATCAAACCGGAAGAAAATGAGGAAAAGGGAAGGGATTCGATTATTCAGGTAGATTTTATTTTATCAATATTATTATATAATTGTATTATTTTTAAATTTACATATTATGGATACAATTAACTATACAATTTATGATGTTATTTTTACGACATCAGTATGATGATGTATCAAGTCAATATCTCATGAAAATATTATTGATATCCGTCGATTCAATGATGCCATGAAGGCTGAAATATAATCATATTGTGTTCGTCGGACAATTTGAAAATGAATATATGATGACCTGGAGATGGTTAATATTTCAAATGAGCATAGATATGGACTTCATGTCCATCATTTTATCAATAGCTTATAGTTCGTAAAAGTGAGTATGAAATTCACATAAAATAATAGAGGACATGTCTATAGTTTAAAGTGAATATAAAATTCACACAAATAAATGCGGACTTGGAGTCCATAGTAAAGGCATGTTCTCATGAGTAATATAAAACCAGGAGATAAGAAATCTAATGGAACACAATATGAGGCTTTAATGATTACCGTTCCGAAAAATAAAATCACTTCTATCGATTAATGATGATGACAATATATGTCTCTTCAATAATGCAACAATGCACATTCTACTGAAAATTAAGAGAAAAATCTCAATTAACAAAAATGGGAGAAGCAAATTATAATGTATGCAATAACTATTTTTATATAAGGCTTCAAAAGAGCCATTGAAACAAAATTATTTGAAATAAAACTCTATACTCTCCCAAGCCTCGATTATTTGTATTGAATTTCATTGAGATATGAGTATCGTATCGAGACTACTAAAGAGTATTTACTCGTTATGAATATCATTTGTCGGCGAAATGTGTAGAAACAATATGCTTAAAAACGACGAGACATGTTCATTGCTTGAAGAAAACGTGACAATCACTATATGCATCATTTATGCAATTAAATTATATAAGATGCATCATGCTACAAGTACATTCTATCAAGTAAATGTCATTAAATTAAAGATGTATCATTCCGTTCACCGAAGTGAACGGAAATATATTATTTTTCTGAAGATATCAATTACCGTGGTCATGCAATAATGAGACAATGGATGAAACAATATTGAAATGTCAATCTCCAGAAGAGATTATTCAAATTTCCCCGATTTAAATATATTCCCGAAGTTTGTTGATACTTGCATAAGAGGATATCACATTAAAATATAGAATCCGTCACGGGTTATTGCAAATATTCTAGATATCAATTGTGATTAAAGTATTGTCTGAGATTAGTGGGTGGAAAAATAAATATAAATTAATCAATTCTCGTGGCAAATATTATAATATAAATGAACTTGAAGTTCATATCTGAATAGTTGTGATTGAATCACGTAATATACACACAATGTTGACAAAAGTTACCATGTGAATTAAGAACTCTAAACGATTTATAAATTATAAATGTTCTAGTAAGATAAAAGTTATAAAGACATGTCATAAAAGAGCAATTCAACATATCAATATATAAGACACAACAAGCATTGACGATCTCATGTGGGGGATACATGAAGTTCAGTGTATTATATTATTTTATCGAAACCCCAAAGGAATGTAAAAAATAAGGTGAATGATTTTTGAAGAATCTGAAATGGCATAGTGCTACATATGTTGATATTTATTTTAAACGCATGAAGCGTATGAGTTATTTATTTCCAAAAGATATAAATCTCATAGATATGAGATAGTTAAATAAATTTTATAATCATTGGAAACAAAAGTCAAATAGCACTTGATCACGAGGTTGATAAAGCAAAAATCATTGCGTTTCGAAATGTGTAAATCAAAGCAAATGACAGAGCATCAAGTTACAGCTCGGTGCAATTACCCCATTTTAACGAAGATCATTTCACGGCATTAGGGGGAGATAAGAAAACTCCAGTATAGAATTAAAGAATGCCAAGAAATTTCATAAAAGATCTTCCATGCATCAGTTTAACTGAATTGCGAAATTACTTTAACTTGCAGTACTCAGCAAGTAATCTACCAGATTCTTTTATTCAACATAAAAGAGTGACTATTTATAATTGCACCAAAATTTGATTGATAATATATCTACGCCAGAAACGTAGAATACGGATCGGTGTAATACATAAAATTCAGAAAATGAATTCAATATTAATATTAAGTCACTCATGAAATCTTTTGAAGAGATTCGTCTTGAAAACGAAAACCCCGAATAAATTCGCACGCATCAAAGGATAAAATATTGGGGTTGCGGAACTATGCATTGATAAGGATTCAGTTTATGCTAATATCGAATAAGCAAAGTATTTTATGGGAGAAATTTATAATATATTATCACAATCGTCGACGACATATTTGCCTCATAATTTGCTATTATAATCTGGATCCAGAACCCAGGTCAATAATAGAGTGTAAGAAGCGCATAGACTGGGTGAATTTAAATAAGCACTGAAGGTTGAACTTGACTTGAATTTGGTTTTGTAATAACCAAATATTGATTTTGATCAATTATATTCTCCCATTACGAACAACATATGTTCCCCTACTTAATAACTCTGCCAGCATCTAACTATTTTCATATGATGCGTGACCGTATATTTATAGGTCATTAGACGTGAATATCTATATGAAAGTCTATGTTGAATTTTAGACATAATATCGCAACATGCAAAGTATTAAGTTGCAAAGGTCTTTGCATGACCTATAACATTAATGATAAATGTAATCAATTGAATATATTCCTCTTGAAGATGGAATATACATATATGTATAAGTAACTCATACATAATGATGAGTTATGATATTTAATCCCCTATTGTTACTTATGAGGACAATTCGGATTCTGTTGCTAGTGTTGCATAAATGAGTAGAGGGTATGACAATTTTTAACCTATACATTTAAATTGAACTCTATAAGAGAGGTGATATACAAAAAGTACGCTTTTATGACAATCTGATAGATTTGTTCACTAAGTTAATTCTTACATCTATTTTTGGAGAAATATGTTAATTTATAGTATTGTATTGCGTACATTTGAAAGAATGTTATCGTCATGGGGAGCGGCAATTTCAAAACAATCTTTGATGTTTTGGTCCTATAGACCAATGAATGTACAGTTTTTCCCTTTAACTAAGTTTTTTTCCCACGTGGTTTTCTTAGTTAAAGGTTTTAACGACGATCAAATCTGTAACACATAAAAACGCAAATGTCATAAACTATTTTCCTTGTCTAGTTTTACTAGCAAAGTTAATAGTGCGTGACATATACGTTATGCAACTTAGAAAGAGCATTCAATCAGCTCTATATTCAATGAGCTTTTTCTATTATTACATTTGCGAAGAAGATCGTTCATCTCAAATTCAATAATATTCATATAAGCGGGAGAGCACATGATTTCAGTTTAGAAGTGAAATCGATATGCCATGAATCCAGTCAAGTGTTGATCCAACATATTCATTTACCAAAATGAGATGTTACAAATCATATGCAATCGACATATTTTTACGGACGATTTACAACCAAAGGCGATACCCAACATTAATATCAAAGAGCTCGGAGAATGTTTTCATTAGGGGGGTAATACAAACACAAGTTAGTCGTATATTCTTTGTGTAATGGACATTCAAGGGGGAGTGTTATGAAATTAATAGTGTGAGTGTCCATTATCTTACAAGAAGTTCTTATTCAATTCTAGCATTCACTACCATTCATCATATGTAAACTTAAGTTACAAATTCCAAGAGTTTCCATGTATCTTATTATCATTCATTAAATACTTTATTGTATCATTGTAGTTGGTTTATGTACCTTTGGTGTTGTATAAATACCTCATCCATATCTTTGGAATGGAGGTAGAGAAGTAGAGATGAAGTAATAATAAAATGATCCTTCTTCATTTTGTCTAATTCTTTGTTCTTGTAGTTTTGTTTTCTTTCGCTTATTTTTTTTACAAATAATAATAATTACAGGATTTGACTACAACATATATACACACACCAAAATCTTTCAATCAATTAACAATACTCACACAATAATAATTTGTTTTGAAAACATGCATCTATAATTGATTATTTTTTCTTCCCACCTAAACCAAAATAAACCTTATCTAACTTTTTGTATAGCGTACACAACTACTAAAATATTTTTCTTGTGTTGTAACAAATAGCTGCTTAAGGTGATTATTGCTTTTATGCCTCTTTTGACGATACATTTGGACAACGCTATTATCATCTGATTCAGAATCATTCTCATCATCACTATTATTGCTAATTACCAATCAATTAATTTCTTCGTTTGTAGATGATTTCATAACTGCATCATTCTCGCTAGGATAGTTCAAAAGACATTCAACATCCATCGTATTTCTATACTGTAAATTAGAAATGACATCATTTATTCATCCAATACCTTTACCTAATTCACCAATTTTTGGTTCAGGAACATTGTTTTCGTATTGTATATTGAAAAGATGTCTCTAAAATACTAAATAACATCGTTAAATGAATGTTGTGTTCGGAATATAGTTACTGGTTTGCTAATTTTTTCTGAAAATGAAATTCATAAATTTGTAGAAACAGATTGCAAACAAGATGAATACATAACAAGAACGAATTTTATTCACATGTGCAAATAATGTAACACATTGAAATGAAATGCAGAAAGCGAACGTAAATGCGAAAACTTATTCAGAATGAGGCGAGTACATCACTCTGGCCTTAAGGCGTTTTTGCTCCGATTATGTGCACACGGTAATGATAATCGTCTCCCAAGATACAACATTCATATATACCTTCTTCGGAATGTTGCACTTCAATTAGAAGAAGACGGCGACCGATCATGTTCTGTATATCTCTTCTTGACTCGAATTTATACAAAGTATTTGTATGAATATTTTAGTGCAATTGCCCAGAATGTAGTCTAAGAAATTCTTATGAAAAAATATGCTATCTTTTTCATAATAATGATGAGAATTTATAGGAGAAATATGTCCGATCATTTAAAGATTGCACCCTTTAACCGAGAAGTTAACCTTTAACCGAAAAGAATACACCTCTTACGTGCTTGTAAACTTTCGCCGAACTGATGCAACCCTCCATTAATTTTAATTTAAATATCTCCAACATATTGACTATAGTCTATATATATGCCAACAAGATATTGGCCTAGCGGTAAGTGCTGTAGATATTTATCAGAAAATTTTAGGTTCGAGTTTCAATAAGGACGGTAGGCGTGTGTGTATATTTCGTATCCGTAAAAATAAAAAATAAAAAATAAAAAAAGAATGTTGAACATATATATATATATATATATATATATATATATATATATATATATATATATATATAGACATGGTACATTTATATCCAATTGATTGATACAATTGGGCAAAGAATGGGTTCTATTTGCCTAGTCAGAATAGGAAGGTTGACCAAAGTGTTTCCGTGTACAGACCAAATCAGGAGGCTACTTAGAAATTTTATTGCTTAATTAGTTTTTCCCTATAGTACGTACCATTATTTATTTATTTATTACAGATGTTAACATCATTCCATGTGTTTATACATGTCATTAGCTATGTCCATTAGCTTTTCATTAGATTGCACTAGACAACATGGCTTAATGGAACGGTAATGAAGTGGTCTAAAAATGGGTCATATAAGTTTTTGTCGTTAAATATTTGAATAGTCCGATGATTAATTTTGCATTAATGTAATTGTAAAGTCATGTTTCGAAAATCTAAGCAAATATCGCCAACATGGCATCAACCCACCTCTAAGTGTGACGGACTTGCAGCCACTAATCCGAAGGTTTCGGGTTCGAATCATAGTGTGGACAAAAATATGCGTGCGTATGTTTCTTTCGTATCCGGCAAAAAAATCTAAGCAAATATCCGAATTTGGATCTGTAACGACCCATATTTTTTATGAGGGGCAATATTGTCTTTTTAAAAAAAGAAGTATTTTATCTGTTAAATAATTCACCGAAATAATATTCGGTGAGAGTAATAATGCTGCATATTTATGTAATATCCCGATTTTTCTAAAAGGGCATTTTTATCTTTATACGAAAAATCTAAATATTATGTTTTGTTTTAAAGGATTAAAAGATAAGGGAGAAGAAAAGAAAAGGATTTAATTAATAGGAAACAATTAGATTTAATTATGGAGTATAAGAGGGGATTTTTAATCCCAATAGGCGACACAATACTCGCTTATTTTATCAGAAAGACGCTATGAGTTTTCAAAATCTAGGAAGAGGAACTCTTCAATCTCTAGGCTAATCCGTTGATAAAAAAACGCAGACATCTCAAGAGAGAAAGGATCACCGCGAGACGAGGAAGCTTTTGATACCAACAATCCCTAAATCCGTTAACGTAAGTTTTTCCCTCATCATTCTTGATATTAGGGTTTGTTCATCATCATTGTTAAAGCTGTGTTTTCTGAGTTTAAACATCGTAGTGATCATCTTGGATTGATCGTTTATAGGTTTGAAGTTAAAGGTTAAACCTTTGACGGGTTAAAGCTTTGGATCGTAGTACCACGCAAAATAAGGTAACGTGGTGTTCTATCGTATGATTAAGGGTTGTAAGATTGTAGAGCAATTTGTATGTTTATTTTCATCGTTTATGATCTGTTTAAGTTAGAGTTTGGGGTGGAATTGGATTGGAAATCGTATATTGACAGTTACAGATTTCTGGGAAAAACCCAGGCAAACGAGCGTTTGAAAAGGATGGACGGGCGTTTGAACTCAAACGAGCGTTTGGGGTTTATGGACGAGCATTTGAGGATTTGACAATTGATACAGGATGTGGCTACTTTTCACGAACGGGCGTTTGAGGAGCAGTAAACGTTCGTTCGAGGCAAACATGCGTTCACAGGGTGTCAAACATGCGTTTGACTTGTTTATTTCGTTTTTACTGTTTTATCGTGTCAGCTTGGTTTTAGGCTTTATAACCATGTCCTTACTGCTTAACCTTATGTGACAAAGCCTTGGATTAGCTTTTGATGCGTTTAGTTCCGGCACCATATTGATTCCCTAAAAAGATGAAGTGTGGGACCGTCGAAAGCTTTGGATTTGCCTTGTGCTTCGATAAGCTAGGGTTTATCGATGTCGTCTGTATGTGCTAGGTTTGTTAGAGTCTAGCAAGTCTTAAGAAGAGGAGTAGACTCGATAGGTGAGCCTTTTATGTGAATCAACTTAGATGGCTAGTTAAATATCTAATCAAACATATGTGTTAGATTAATAATCTTAAACATCATGCAATGCTTGGCAAGGCATAGTACAATATCGCGATGTGTCCTCTGACTAGACAAAGTAGACTATACCTACGCCGGTCAATCGATTGGCTAGATAAAGCGTCTGGTGCACTCTGCCGGTCATCACACTATCGGGGCTCAGATATTCCCGGGGCTATTAGAGCGTGTCTCTAAGTAGGTTGCACCCAGTTTTCCTAGTACATCTTATTACTAGGCGTAGTGCCATCGTTATTCATGATGTAATAAACTTGAGCTAAGCTAGACACCTTTGGAACTTCGTGTTATGCTATGAACATAATATGATAGTTAGCTAGGGTTAATAATGGAATGAACTAATAAAAGACGGCGTTGCTTTTATTTCTTTATAAGACCGACATTATACGATCTTCTACGCGTTACTAAGTACTTATGTAATTACCCCGTTACTTTATGTTTGTCTTTCCCTTTCTCCAAAGAAGATGAACATGTTGCTAATGATGATGAGTTCTTCGACGATGACGTGTGAGGTGGAGCTCTTGAAGACTTAATTTCTTTTAGTTTTTGTTTCTTTCAATAAAGCTGTTGAATCAAAGTTCAAACATGTTGTCTTTCTTTTGGATTAGTTCCGTTTGAGTTCTTTTGGATTTGAATGTTGGATGGTCTTGTTCTCTTTATTGGATTTAGTTTTCGCAGCATGGAAAACTGTGTGTTCGATCTTTTGTTTTCCCAAGTCTTTTTATCTTCCGCGTCATTTTAGTTATGATGTGTGACGTAAGGCTTACTTATGTTATTGAATTTATTTGATAATATTTGTGCCCAGCGCTCTTTCCGGATAAGGACTCGGTGTCCGGGAACGGGACGTTATAATTTAAAAAAAATAAAAAATAAAAAGCCGCTAAATACCGGAGATATATTTATTTAAAGAGAAAGTTGGAACTTATTCTTGACGATGCTCAAAATCGTTACATATGAAATTGAGTCAAGGACCGGATGATTGAGTTTCGCAAGGCTAACCCAACTACCGTAACCGATGTATTTGGAGGTTTAGTATAGCTGAGTCAATACAAGATCGATCGCCACGCATCTCTAGATGTTTTGGCATCAACCAATAGAGCTCCGATGTGGGAGTGAATTTTGGGTTCCACATAACAAGGGAATGGCCAAGATCATGAAGCGATTTGCCGATCATGCCATAAAGGAGCAGGAATCGAGGGACCATTATTGTGGCGATTACCACCGTGCGGTGTTATCTTCTAAACGGCTTGACTGCCCACCTCGAGCACTTGAGGTCGACGGCGATGACATGCCCCGAGCTGAGAGTTTTGAACTTAGGTGTATTGAAATTTTGAAAGTAATAAACACAACACAAAATATAATATAGAATTCTTATTACCCGAACTAATGAATGAGTTAAGCTACAATGCTGCTGATTATGGGGGATTATAGTACACATGCCTCATGAATCAGTTAAAAAGAAGTTAAAATTGTATTACACATGCTTTACTATTATGCTGACTATTGTGTTCTGCTAAGTTGACTGCCCTCAAAAGGACTAAAATGACTACCTCAGTGGAGCTGAGGTGACTCTAAGCTGCTGAGATGAGTTGTTCAGATTTTCACATCCTCTTGTATTTGTTGAAGTTTGTAAAGAACAACCGAAAACGAAAAGAAGACGCGGAAGTTTGTTATTCAAGGAATAATCAACAAGTTAAGTTACAATGCTACTGATCTTGGGGTATTTATAGCTTCACACACCTCATGAATCAATAATAAGTAAGTTACAAATGGTTACAACAGAATATAACTAAATAACTGTTTTTCGCTTCTGGTGATCTATCGACCAACTCAAACAAGAAAATGAGTATTCATGTGGAATGCCGAGTTCTTCAACAGTCTTGGACTCAACATTCCCTTCAGTACATGTACTGTAGCACCCCATCAAGATGAAATGGGTACATGAACAACTTGCACTCATCATCCTCTTCAGCTCCTAGAACTTTGAAATATCTTTGAAATTCCCAACTTGTCCAGTAGATATGAAAAAATTGGTGCATCTAGGACCTTGGTGGGAATGTCAGCAACTTGTTTTTCGGTGTTGACTAGAAGGAGATTGACAAGTCCAGACTTGAGTTTGTCTCTTACAACATGACAATCAATTTCAATGTGCTTTGTTCTTTCATGAAATACAAGATTGTGAGCAATGTGCATGGCACTTGCATTATCACGTGAATAATAATAAAGGTAAATCGAACATGAACCTTCAAATCTTGCAGGATGTAAACCAACCATTGAAGTTCACAGACTGCATTTTCCATGGCCCGATATTCAGCTTCTGAAAAACTCCTTGCTATAGTTGTTTGTTTTTTAGCTTTCTAAGAAATACGAGCATCCCCTAAAAACATCATGTAGCCTGATACTGATTTTCTGGTTTCATGACAACCAGCCCAATCACTATCTGTAAACTTTTCAAAACAAGGATATTCTTAGCTGGGAATAAGATTCCTTGCCCTAGATTAGCTTTCAAATACCTCAACAGTTTATGTGTTGCTTTCATGTGATTTTCAGTTGGAGTATCCAGAAATTGACTCAGTTGTTGAACTATAAAGGTTATTTCTGGTCTGGTGAAAATGATGTAGATAAGCTTACCCACCAATGATCTATATGCAGTGTTATCATCTAACAATGGTGAGGCCCAATGTTGCAAAGTCTGCTTGGACTCTATAGGTGTCTTTGCATGTTTTGATGAAATAATGTCCTAAACCCAATCAGGTTGAACGATCCGACCGGGTCGGGTCATTTACAGTCTATTTAGTTCATGTAATAGTATTATTATTGAATAATAAAAGCACTTTTGTTATTATATGTGTTGTTTATTCGCTTGAACCAATTGTGATTGTTTATAAGATAACATCCTTAGTATTAAACTCGTGATAGAGAAACCATGATAGTGATTATGGTTGATAAGATCTCAATCACATTAATAAGTTTGATACTTAAATGTCTCTAGTCGTATGTACTATTAAACATGACATTGATAGCACGATTAGACTAGCATGTATTAGATGTCTTTATCTTATTGAAGATAAGGATAGATCTCGCTCATCAAGTGTAGTGACAATTGGACTGTACGTGGACGTGTATTATGAGAATGCGTACGTTAGACTGACCCACTTACTTTATTAAGTGTCGCACTATGTGGCGGTTGTGTAATTATCCTAAGACCGGAGTCTTCATGGCAACACGGTGTGGGTTGTCATGCTTTGACACTGTTGAGGGGCGATCATGCGGTAGTGCTCGGGTGTGATACTGAAGCATGCGTAGGATTCATATCGCTCGTCCGGAAATTGCGTATCCTATGAATATGAGCAAATATCCGAAAGGGCCTTCTTATAAGAAATGCCTTGTTCTCATGAATCTTTGCAAAGTGGGAGTAAATGAGATATTCCGAGAGAGCATGATATCCAGATTATAAGATACGGTTGTTAATTTATTGACATTCGAGATATGACCGTATGAATATTATTACAAATGATAGGATTTTATTTTCATGGTACCGCTTTCACATGAAAGGTAGTAGTCATTGTGTTTGACTCTTCCGATGATTGGGGTCACGGCGTGTTGCTGAAGCTATCCGTGATCGTTAGTGTGAAGAGCATTCAATTAATTGCACTTTATATCTACGGCCAACATATTCGGAAGCCTATCGGGTAACACACATATGAACATCTAGCCAGATTAAAATGTTATAGTGATAACCAAATAAGGAAAGTTTATCTCGACTATAAAGTGTTATAGTGATAAATTAATATTGTTGTATTTATTTATTATGAATAAATTAATACAAGATATTAATTATATTGATTAATTAAAGAATATTCCGGATGCCAATTTGTTGGCATAGGTGGCGTCAATAATAGCGTATCAAGATACACTTGGATCATGCAATTAATTAATTATAGTATGTATTAATAAATATAGATTTACATATGTGTAAATTACATTAAAGATAATCAATATTAGATATTGTAAATATCTTGTATTTATTTAATACGAGATATTAAATTAAATGAGAAAAATCTATAATATATATTTTCCTTATTTTACTAGTAAAATATTTTCTTTCTCCTTACTCTACATAGAAGCTTTTCCCAATGGGATAGGAGACATATGGGGCGCACCATCCTCTATATAAGAAAAGGGTTGGCTAGCTCTTTTGTACATCATAATTCCAAGAGTTCATTATTCTTGTGAAAAATAAATAAAGCTTTTTAAGAGAGTTTTGAGACGGAGAAAAGGCCGACCTAGCAGTTGGGTTTTTATAGTAGCAATCCTTGGCGGGATTCCGGCGTGGTGCTTGTGTGGATATTGGTAGAGGCTAGACACGTAGACAGCTTGCGCACAACTACTCCTTCGTAGACGGTCAAAACGTCGATCTATTATATCACACAAGGTATATTCTCCGTCTAGCCCCTTTATGTTTGTTGTTTAAACGAAGCCGATCTTGGGTTTGGGAAATCAATTTTTAATTTCGCTGCGTAATCCGATTGATTTCCTAAAAGGTTTAGCTCCCAAAAATTCATATTCTTCAAGGAGACTTAGTGTGTACTTCCTCTGTGAAATGGAAATACCTGCAGGAGTTCTGGAAGTCTCAATGCCCAAGAAATATCTCAATTTTCCAAGGTCTTTAATAGTAAACTGTTGATGCAAAACATCTTTCACTTGCTGAATCAACTGATCATTAGGACTTGCTGCTATTATATCATCTACATAAACCAACAAATCAATAAAAGACTATCATTACCCTTTGGTGAATAAGTTGTGATCATTCTTTGATTGAACAAAGCCTCGTGCTTCTAAAGACTTAGTCAACATGCAATTTTATTGTCTAGTGGACTGTTTCAAACCATATAAAGATATTGTCAATTTGCAAACTTGGGGCAATTTCATGTACACCACTTCATGGAAATCACCATGTGAGAAGGTTGTGTTGACATCCATATGATGAAGATGACAATTATTGGCTGCTGCTGTTGTAAGTAAAGTTCTAACAGTGGTAATTTTGACAACATGCAAAAAGGTCTCTTGATAGTCAATGCCACATGTCTGAGTATATCATTTTCCACCAATCCAACTTTGTATCTCTCCACTGAACCATCAAGGTTTTACTTGACTTTGTATACCCATTTGCACCCAATAGGCTTCTTTACCTGAGGTAAATCAATTACTTCCCAATGATGAGTTGTCCGCAAAGCTTCAATCTTTTTTTCATGGCTTCTTTCTGTTCATCATGATTGATGGCTTGATTATAGGTCTTAGGTTCTTTGATTACATCAGAATCATTAATGAATCTGGCATACAATTTTGAGAGTTCTTCTAGATTTATCACATCACTCAACAGATGTGGTGTATGCTGAACTGCATGAGCACCACCTTGATAAAAGGTTGGTGGTTTCCTTGTCCTTGTTGATCTTCTCAACTGAACATGTGCAAGTGTAGGTGCCTGACTGAAAGGAGCATGTCTTTCATTGGAAACCTCAGCTGCAGCTGATCTTGTGTCTGGTTGCTCTGCTGACACATTCAGCAGATCATCAAAATTGTCAATGACTGGTAAAGGAACTGGCATATCAGAGAGATATCTAGCCTTGCCTAAAACATGCTGAAATAAAGGAAAATAAGTCTCATGAAATTGAGTATTTCTGCCAACAAAGATATCTTTGTTGGTGGTATCCAAGAGAATAGCACCCTTGAAAGTGTTTGAGTTTCCAAGGTAGACACAAGTCCTACACCTGGAATCAAATTTTGTCATGTACTGCTGAAGTGTACAAGAAAAGACTAAGCAACAAACACTTTGAACACAGAATAATCTGGTTTAGTTCCATAAAGCACCTCATGAGGAGTGCTTTCCTTCAGTGATGTAGGTGTTGCATTAATCAATTTTAGCATGTAAAAGACAAAACCCCAATACTCAATGGGTAGGTTACTCTGAAATCTGAGACCCTTGGCAACATTCATTAGATGCTGATGTTTTCTTTCAACAATGGCATCATGTTCAGGTGAACTGACACATGATGTTTGATGTATAATCCCCTGCTGAGCATAGAAATCTTTGAGCTGAAACTCAGCTCCATTGTCAGACCTAATCACTTTGATAATTTTATTAAATTGAGTAGAAGCAAATTTAACAAATGATTTAACAAGCTCAGAAGCTTCAGATTTGTGCCTTGTGAGAAAAACCCAAGTAAATCTAGAAAAATCATCACAACAGTCAGAAAATATTGATGTCAATTCACAGTGTGGTGCATCAAAGGACCCCAAATATCCATGTGCACACAATCAAAAAATAGCATTCACATTAGTAGTGCTTAAGGGAAAATGGTTTTTCTTCAATTTTGCCATAGGGCAAACATAACAGAGATCATGTTCACAAAATTTAACGGCATCAATTGTCTAGTCGATGTCTTAGTCTATAATGCCATGGAAGAACATCATCTAATCTATCGATTAAAGTGTTATTCTCTACAAGATTAATAAAGAAAGATCTTGACTTGTCGATCTAGAATATAAAGTCCTTTGTACAAATTTCAAATGAAACAATCGCTTTCTTGTTCTTGTCCTGAAAAACACACTTGTTAACAAAAAACACAGATGCACATTTGGAATGGTTAATCAAAGAAGGTAAAGATAAAAAGTTTAAAACCAGGAATACAAAACACATCATGTAAGACCAGTTGAGAGTGCACCCTCACTTGTCCTATATGGGTTACAGAAACATTATTCCCATTAGGTAATCACATTTTAATACCATAAGACAGTTTGGGATTACTTAACAGATCTAAGGACCCTACAATGTGATCTGTGAAACCAGAGTCCAAGATCCATTGGATAGGTCTTACTAAATTTAAGTCACATGTCCCTGTAGTGGGTGAAAAATGGCGGGTGACTGCATTAGGTTGTTCAACAACAAACCCTGCATGCCTGGGAGGATCAGAACTCAGCAGAGCCATCAACTTCTCAAGTTGATGTGCAGTAAAATTAGGAACCCTAGTCCAGCAGACCTAGTCTGAGTCTGATCTTCTTCTGCTGAAAGTTCTTCTTTTACCAAGTTATCCTTCTTTGATTTAAAACCAGGTGGATAACCATGTTTCTTGTAGCAAGTTTGTTTACTATGGCGATTGAAACCACAAAAATTGCATTGAACCTTCTTGATATTGTTGTGTCAAGAGCTAGCAGTAGGTACAGATCATGGTTTGCTGACTGCCTGATGTTACCCATGTCCAATTTTCTGAGAAAACAGAGTCATAGAATCTTGGTTTTTGGCCTTATTTGCCACATACAACTTCTTCTCTCAAAATTGATGGCTATTGCAAAGTCATTCCTTATTTGCTCAAACTCATTCCTCAAAACTTTAAGGAATTTCATGACATGTTCAGCCTCCATATGATCCACAAAAGTATTGATTGCATTGAAATGACATTGTGGATCATAAGAACACGCTGGCACGGGCCTGATGGTCTTGATTTCTTCCTAAGGAACCATTGAAAATTTGTGAATTACTGATTAACAGAATCAGTACATTGTTTCAGCTGATGCATTTCTTCAAGAAGATATGAGAGTCTCAATGCATCTACACTGGTAAACCTAGAAACAAGATTTTTCCAGACTGCATGTGCACTCTTAAAGTACATCAAACTTTGTGCAATGATGTTCTCAACGGAATCCAAAATCCAAAACCTCACCATTGTATCACACTGTCTCCATACATGAAAATCTGGTGATTCTGCTTTTGGCCTCTTGATTGTGCCGTCTACGAAGCCAATCTTGTTCTTGGTGATCAGCACCATCTCCATGGACTTTTTCAATGGGTTGTAATTTTTTCCATTCATCAAAGGTTGAACAAGCACTAATGATGGATTCTCGTTAGGATGAACATAAAACGGACTGGATGGGCTCAACCTTTGCTTCTTAGCTACCATGGCTATCAAGAACTCAAGAATTGCAGTTTACTCTTAAAAACTGTGATAAAACTCAAAAGGAATGAATAACACTCTCAATATTTTTCAACAATCAGAGAAAACACGTAAAATCATCTGGCCGCTTATGATACCATGTTGAAGTTTGTAAAGAACAAACGAAAATGAAAAGAAGATGCGGAAGTTTATTGATCAAGGAATAATCAACAAGTTAAGTTACAATGCTACTGATCATGGGGTATTTATAGCTTCATACACCTCATGAATCAGTTATAAGTAAGCTACAAATGGTTACAACAGAATATAACTAAATAACCATTTTTTACCTACAGCTGATCTACTGACCAACTCAAAGAAGTCATTGTGTCTTCATTTGGGGCTGCTCGGGCCTCAACATTCATTCACTTAGCATTCCTTGCAGACATATATCAGAATAAAGATAACATCACTTTATCCATATATTGCAACACCTCCTCAAACTAAGAGTGATACATAAATCAGCTTGCACACCCTATTGCAATCAACATTCCTTTATCTATTGGAACTTGGCTGGAAGATCTTGGAAATGCCTAGCTCATCCAAAAGGTAAGAAAAGATTGGTGCATCCAAAGCCTTTGTGAGAATGTCAGCAATCTGTTCCTTGGTGTGTACATGCACGAGTTTAATCAGTCATATTTGACTTTGTTTCGACTACATGACATACCAATCTCAATATGTTTAGTCCTTTCAGTGGAAAATAAGGTTGTGAGAAATGTGCGAGTAATCGCATTGTCTGTAAACATCACAACATGTAGTTGAACTTGAATCTTCAAATCTTGCAAAATGTAAATAAGCCATTGAATTTCACAAGTAGTATTGGCCATTGCCCTATACTCAACTTCTAAAAGAACTTCCGCAATAGTTGTTTGTTTCTTGGCCTTTCAAGATATGGAGCATCGATAAAAACATCATATACCTATAGCTCAAACATATCTCCTTGTTTCAGAAATCCACCTAATCACAATTAGTGAATCTTGCAAAAGAAGGTTGTTCTCATTTGGAAAGAAAATTCATTGGCCTGGATTGGATTTTAAATACCTTAAAAGCCTGGTGGAGCAGCCAATGCAACTTGTGAAATACAAGTGACTTCTTTACATTTTACAGAATTACATATTCCAAATTAAACTTTTTTTTTTTATGACAATGCTAATGCCCTTATTATTGCTCATGTCTCTCGTGTTCCATGAAAGGACAAAGCACATTGAGATTGATTGTCATGTTGTTAGAGACAAAGTCAAGTCAGCTTAATCAACTAATGTCCGCTTCATACCAATGAAAACTTGATGACATCCTAACTAAAGCTTTGATGCACCTATCTTTTGCTATTACATGGACAAGCTAGGCAACTCCAAGATTTTTTAGCCAAGTTTTTGTGAATAAAGGAGTGTTAGATGCAAGCAGAATGTGCAAGCCGATTCATGCACCATTCTCAACTTGAGGGGTGTTGGTCCCTTGGAAAGGCTAACACAAGTTTAGAGGGGGGGGGGGGTGAATAAACTTGTCCCTAAAAACCGGATTTAAAACAAATTAAGGTTCAATTAAAACTTGTGTGGAGTTGTCGATTAAGCCGAGTTTAAGTCAAACCGACTTAAGCAACAAACCGAGTCAACTGGCAGCAGATGTATTTAGCCTTTATAAAATATAAGTTATCAAATAGCTTATTGACTTGATTTCAGAATGAAAACTAGATAAGTATAACTGCAATAAAGTAAATGAATGCGTAAAGTAAATAAACAAGAATTATAGAGGTTCCAGGTGGTGTAATCCTGTATGTTCTCTCTTCCCCTGTGATGCGGAGGAAAATTCCACTAGAACTTCTTTGAGATGGCCCGGTTACAAAGAGTCCTAAACTCGATAGTCCTTGACTAATCCCTAGCTTCACTATCTAAACACTTAAAGAACATGTAGAATTGTCGCTCTTCAATTGTTTGAAACATCGGGTCCTGAGGGTTGAATTGCCTCTTCACCACCATCACAACCACAATTTTCCCCGATCGCACTCAACTGCCCTTCACACCTTCTTGGTGTTTCATAGCCTAAACCTTTGATAAAATCAAAGTTGAGACTTGAATCAATAACTATGATTCAATTGTGATTTAAGCTTTTCTTCTAGATGAGTAAATTATGCTCGGCTCAGCACTTCTTCAAATGAGTGATCTTGATTTTTCTTGAATGCTTAAGAATCACTTGAAGCAATTTCTTGATATTGCAATAAAGTATTTAGCAGAATTCTTTTGAAATTGGTTTCCTTAATTTTATCTTTCTTGACTAGATTGATTCTTTTAGTTCTTCCCGCTCTCCCTTTTTTTCACCCACTTTTGTTGTTGTTGAAGTAGTCTATTTATATGGGTTCATCTAACGCTCATCCCGCTTGAATCTTGTAACGGTTATATTTTTCGACCGCTCGACCACAAGAGTTCATCCAATAAAATCGCCTCTATAACGCTCGATCGTAGTATCATCTTGTTGGATGATCGATATATAAAACCGAGTTTCTTATCGCTTTATATTGAGTTTATCACTTGTCAATTTCTTGACTGACTTGGAGCATTAACTGAGATTTTACTCTTCTTCAAATATCAGTACTCCAGTTTACATCTGATTATAATTGACTTAATCAGAGTACACCATAAGCAAATATATTCTAAGAATTCATTGTCCTTAGGTCTTCATACAAGATCCATAAAGTCAGTTCAGGTCACCACAATCTTGCCTGAAGTCTAACTTCATAGTCTCGACTTGTAATATTCATAACTGAGATTGAACCTCGCTTCTTCAATCTTCAGAATCGAGTCTCGTGGACTCAATTCTTCAATATTCTCAGAATCAAGTCTCGTGACCTCGGCTTCAGCTTTTAGATAAGCCAATCGAGTCTGTGGTCCTCAACGAAACTTATCTTCTTTGGCTTTACGTTGGTGTGCTTTGCTTTAATCGATTTCCGATTTCTCGTTAACTCGTTTCTTGTTCACTCGCTTTTGTTATCTCGGATTCACGACCTAAAAATATTACGTTGCTTGTCCTGATTTAACCTATACAAATATCAGCTCTATTAATTCCTATACATTGACATCTAGACATCTTTTTGCTTTGCACTATAACAGCTAGTTATCACACTTCATCAATGGGGTTTAGAATCAAGACTAAATAAATGATGAATCATCATCAAAACATAAATTTTATTTCCAACAGGGGGTGTTACAATACATGAATAAAGAAGTTTTAAATGAAGAGGATGTGAATTCACTCAATTCACATGACATGAGCTCAATACTCACCGCATGTAAGACTCAACTGACTTAGGCTCAGCAGACATTACTTTGTTGTAACTTCATATTCTGTTATAATTGAATGTAGCCATTTTAATGAAGTATATACTCTATAAATACTTCATGATCAGCCCCATTGTAACTTAACTTATTCATTATTTTGATCAATAAGAATTCCACATTATATTTTGTCTTGTGTTTCAATTTCATCAATTTCAACAAGTATTCTTCTCTCCGTGACAGACTATCAACCATTGATATTCATTGAATATTCTGGTCCAATGATCCTTGTAATAGTCATTTAAACTTGCCCATTGATTGCTGCTTGATCAGACGTCCAAAAATAATCCTTATCATGAATAATATTTTCATGTTATGTTAGAAAGATAATTATTTGTAATTGTCCTTTTTTTAGTTCGACAAAAGATCCTTCATGGCTGAAATCTTAAGTCTTACTCAGCTCAACAGACTTGACTGCTATCTTGGGTCTTGTTCAGCTCAGCTGACTAGTCTTGATTAAGCTCTTCTGAATTTGCATGCTTGATAATTCATTTGATCATAATTTGTGAGATCATAGTACACCATATTTCCATTAACTTTAAGTTTCTCATCACATTTACTTGAACTTCTAGACTTCAAAGGCAAGATCTAAAGTTATTCTAGTGCCATCCTGCACTTACCAAGACAACTTTATAGTTTTGGCTTAAATATTTATTATTGAGATTGATCCATCAGCCTTCAGCTCTTTAGTCTTCATTACTGAGTTTGATCCTTAAGCCTTTATCTCAGCTCATCTTAGCTTCACTTTCGTAGACTCTACTGGATTTTAGGCTTGTCCTAGTTTACTAAAAACTTGACTATTATTTAGCAGCTGACTATTACAGTTTATATGTGCTCAACTCCTGCCTACTAATCATGTATTAGATGTGACTCCTCAGAGTGTCAAACTTCTATTTTGGATGGAGATGCAGGGGCCGTGAATGTTGAGATGTTGATGCATTCCTATATTCATGACGTTTCCCTGACTACGGGGAAGGAGCAACCGCTTTTGGTCCGATGATTGATGCACTGGACACTGAGGTAGAGTGCCCTGTTATAGGGGATGATTACTGGGTTTCACCCAAGCCTATACTCTCTCTGAGGACAGTGTCTGATCCCGCTGCTGGAAGTAGACCACCTGCAGGTCGACGAGAGCTTACTCCGGTGAATGGAGCCGGTATTGGTGCTTGTTCATCTCAGCAGGAGGTGAGCGAGTACTTTGCTACGGAGATGGCTTCGATTCACGTGAAGCTACATGGTTTATATGCCCATTTTTGGATTCCTCCAGCCAGGGGCGGCTTTACTTAATAACAAATGGGTCACCCGACTTGCTAAAAAAAATATTACAGTGGAATTTTTTTTAGGTACACATTTTATATGTGTACCGACCCTCTTATTTTTAGATATTGATCCCCATTGACCCGTATTGAATTATAATATATAAAATTAAGCTTAATAATTGTAAAATATGACAAATTTATGACCTGTATCATCAAATTCCCAGAGTCGCCTCGCTTCCAAAGAGCTCCACCACCTGTGAGCTCCTTCTTATCGTAGAGTTGCAGCTTCGATGCAGTTGGACCTTCATGATCTTCATTAATTATGTAGTACCAAATAAGGGTTTTCATGTAATTACGTAACATTAAAATGTGTATAATGGCATCGTGTATAGGTTCAAGAAATGCGATTATTAAAGTAGGTATGCAACTTATTACATACACAAAATTAGAGGTTTTAACATTTATATACGATCGTGTTTTTGTCCTTGACTTTCTCGATCGCTTGTTTGTTTTTCGTATGATCACAATTGAAAGCGCACTTCGACGCCCACGATTTAATGTAATTCCAGAGGCGGTTCGGTGCAAATAGTAATTGGCATCCCCATCAAATGGATGTCAATACAATCTTTTTGCATGGAGATTTTCTTGAAGAAGTATATAAACAACTATCTTCGTGATTCAAGACTAGCAAACCTGATTAACCCATACAATATCACACTTTAGTAAAACATATAAATTAGATTTTAGACATATTTTTGCTTGCATGTATAACACCTAGTCTGACACTCGTCATCAAACCTTTTCATTTCTAACATGTACTCTTCTATATTTTTTTGGAAGACAATCTTCTATTTTTTTAAACCATACCGAAAAAAAAAACAAAGGAAAAAAACTCTAAAAAATCTTATATATATCAGGACGGAGGGACGAGGGAGTACTTATAAGAACGGAGGTAGCAACTTTTTGTTGAAAATCTAGAGGATGAGGATTTTGTAACTTATCAAATTTTATGATAGCCGAAATTGTCTGTTGAAGCATATGAAATGTTAATTATCTACCTTCCCAATAGCTTATGATGCGTTTGGATTGGTGGAGTGATATGAAATGGAATGAAACTGATGGAATGAAATTCTATGGAATGGAATGAACCTGATTCCATTCCTATATTTGACAAACAATGAAATGAAATATATGAGATTCTATAAAATATGGCAATCGACACAGTGGGCGATGGTGGTGCGTGTTGATGAGTGTGGTGGGTAGCGGTGGGGTGTGCAGAGATGGTGGTGACGGTGATGGTGAGGTGTGCTGTGGTGGTAACCGCGGATGTTGTGAGGTGTGCGGTGGCGGTGGTGGTGGTGGTTGTAAAAAGTGACGCAGGAGGGTGGTGTGCGGTGACGGGTGATTGTGAGGTGGGTTGTGTATGACTAGTAAATATCGGTGGTGATGGAGGTGGTTGTGGTGGAGGATAAGTGCAGGGGTGGTGGTAGGTGTTATGTGTGCAAATGGGAATGTTGGAGGTAAGGTGGGTGGTGGTAAGAGGTAGTGGTGAAATGGTTGGTAACGGTAGTGGTGGTCGTGGTGGCGGGTTGGATTGTGACGTGGGATGGTGGTTAGTTATGGTAATGGTGATGATATGTGGGTAGCAACGGTGGCTGGTGGTGTTACGGTGGAAGGTGACGGTGGTTGGTTTCAGTCTGGGGTAGCCAGGTGGTGCGGGAGGTGGGTCGTGGACGGTGGTTGATTTTATCAATAGATTATTTTTAAAATTTCATTTTATCTAATCATTCCATCCAATTTATGATGGAATGAAATTTGCCAAAATTCATTCTAATGGAAAAAAATTAATTCCATTCCGTCGATCCAAACACGTCGAACGATTGAACGAAATTTAAAAATCATTCCATTTTATTCGATTCAAGAATTCAAACGCATCATTACACTATCGGGAGGTAGATGATTATTTTATGAACATCGTTAATTAGCACCACACGCGATTTACTCTAAGATCACACTCACGCAAATTTCGACTTTCAGATGCCGAATCGCCTTCAACCCCTACAGAGTTGAATTGTGTGCATTATTTTGACTCTAAGTTTCATTAAAACAGATTTTGATTTCTAAAAATCAAAATTAGATAAGAAATGATGTCAGATAAATCGCGTGTTATGTCGTAAACAATGCCATTATTTTATATACTTCAACTTTGTCATCCAATTTCCTTCAAAAAAAAAAAAAAAAAGACATTGTCATCCAATTTATGTAAAAATTTAGAGGAAAAACAAGATAGACCGTTGTGGTGAGTTGTCGGAAAAAGTTGGAACACCTGGCTTTCGGGGATTGTTCTAACGTCCACATGTTATAAAACCTTTGTCAAATTTTTTTTTCTTCTTCTTTAATTATATTGTTGTTATCTCGAAAAGATCTTCTTTTTTATTTAAAACTATTCTCAGCATACAATTAAAATGCTGTTCTTTTGTTTTTATATATATATTCGCCTCCGGCAATCGATCTAGAACACGGTTTCTACGACTTAATGAATAATCCCCGCTATAATTTTCTGACTTTTTTTTTTTCTCTAATCATATGACACAAAACTAATCTTCAACTGCATGACATAGGGTCCTCAAAAATACTAATTAATCTTGCATGACGGCAGCCCTCTCTTTGAAAAATATTGGTTTTGACCAATGGAAAGTAAAACATGTAATGACAAATAATTATTTATTTATTTATTTATTTTCACCAAAACGAAAGTGTTATTTTCGAATATAAATTTACAACAAAACTAAATTAAACTAGATTGTAGACGCGGCCAAACGCCCAGACTACAACACTGGCTTAATATCGCATTACACAACACGGCCTAATACCGGATGACGACATACTCGGATCTCGCCTGTTGAATAATATGGGACCGTAATAACCTAGTGACAATTTATTCAAGAATATGCCCTAAGAAAAGAGGATATTTTGGTGTTTATGTTTAGAATGGGCTTTGGATTATGAATCACAAGTTGTTTACGATCACGCAGATGAATAATGAATCGTTTCTCGTAGTTCCTCGAGATTGTTTATATAGAGAGACATCTCGCCCTGGCAAGCCTGCGCCGTGGTCCTTCAAGGACTTCTTTCGTATTGTCCAAGGATTATATTGTGTCAATCCCTATTATTTGTGAGATAATCACAGTGTAGTTTAAATATAAGATCGATTCTTACCGACTCAAAGGATCTTTCCGACATTTATCTTGTGATTTATGACGTGGCCTTATCGGATTGGAGTGAGGTTTCGGCCGACTTCGCCGAGCCCTCTAGCCGAATCAGATCGCCCAACTCGTTATTTACCCAGCCGACTCGCGGTGGTCCGACGAGTGGACAAGACCGATCTCCCACCTGGGTCGAGGTCCGCCTGCAGGCACGGGGGGCTCCCCGGCCTTAACTTTGTAGTTTCTCTATCTTCATTAATGTTTAGCCAATTATAGTGATGACACATGGCGAGACTCGGCTCGACCTCATCATAAGCCTCTATCCGGGCCGAATCGCCTCTCGTGAGGTCGGATCTCGCTGCAGAGGTGATGCTTGGCCACCGCCATTTGGACTTGTAAAATTTGTAATGATCAACTCGCCAGTGGCAGGTTATCGTTATGCCAATGTCATAACTTCTCGGATTCGAGTATGCCTCTACCAGGTCGCCGACACGACGCATTGCTTTGTGTGGAAACATATTATTTGGGTTTTAATACCCACGCCGAATCGCTTGAATTCTCATTTGCCATTTAAATCTTGGAAGATCGCATCAATTGCCGATTTCTCTCTTCATTCCCAACCTCAATTTCCTTCAAGTAAGCTCTTTTCTTACTTTCGATTTGTCTCACGCATGATCGCTGATGGCCTAAAACTGGTCCAATCTTACCGGCAAGGTACCGGGTCAATTTGTAGTCTAGTCTCTGGGAATCAAGGTCCTCTCTCAGGAACACGATATAATTCAAAGTGTGGTTAAACACCTATTAGTTATTATTATCTTGATCTAAGTAGCAGTTTTAACATAAAAGTGATAGTTTTACGTCACTAATAAAATTAACAATTAATATTAAAGGTACTAACCAAGACAATTTTATTGAACTACGCCTCTTTCGCTTTAAGGATGTGATTAATTCGCCTATTAATGGTATTCAATTGTGTGAAACGGTGTACTTTATTCTAACAATTTTCATACGAAAGTGTATTTAAATTGTTCTATGCCTCCTTCTTGGTTTAAGAGCCCTAAACCTAATGATTTGACATGATAAACTCTTGAGTACAACTAATCTTTCCCCGGATAAGAAATCGAATTCCGATAAACGGTCGGTTTTACCTTCCGGTTAGTCTTCCTCGCTCACACCTAATATCTCCGCTCGTATCAATTAATGTGTGAGTGCTAGCATTGGTTAATTACTCCAACACAAACAATAAATTCACCACAAGTAGAAAAAGCTTCAACACAATCGAAATTTAAAAGTACAATACATAATCATCATCCTATCAACCAAAAGAGATTAAATAGTTCAATTACATGCCTTGGCTAGCTACACGTCTAGCCACTCATTATTACAAATACTAACATATTCATTTTAGCATTCATAATAATCATATTAACAAAACAAAATAATACTAGAATGTTACCGGTTACAACCGTTGAATTAGTATAAGGCTGCTTGCTTTTGTATCTGGTGTTCATCAACTGAGTTGTATTCAATAGCCTAGCATATACTTATCAACTATCATAACTTGACGCTGAATTTTAATTGTAATGAAAGTAGTTATAAGTGATATTAATAATTTTTGCTATATAAGCCTCTATGTTTTTTGTCTGCAAGATAGAAGGAAAGATTGGCTCCCTTTGATTGTGCATGTGTAACTATATATAAGAATTCGCCTCTGTATGTGAATAGTACATAAATAATTCTGAGTGAGTCTTTTTTCCGGCGTACGCCGGTACTCCTCCGGTTTGCGCCGAAATCTTAGCATGTGGAGGGGTGTCAGACTTATTTAATGCGTATTAAATGCTCAATATTGTGCCAATCTTCAAATATTCTCAAGCAGATCGGAATACACCCGGTCAAGCGCTGGTCTTGTCAAATCATTTCCAATAATACTTGATCTTGGCCAGGGAATAATAAGATTTTGATATTTATAAACCCGCTTTGTCGGGTCTTATGTTACACTTCAAGATTTCATCACGTGGTACATGTACAAAACAAAACAAAAGAAACCACTTAATAAATCGATAACAAAAGTAGGTAAATAAGTCCCCAAATTATCTCTAAATAGTAAAAATTTATGACAACTTTTTTTTTCGGGAATAAATTATATAATCAGAGTATTTATTATTATTGATGCAAAATGTTACTAAAAATCTCAAAATAGGATTTAAAATGGAGTAAAATATATTATCTCAGATGACATACATCAACCATTCCCACTTAGCTTTTGATCGCCCTCGAGCAAAATAAGCGATAAATTATAAGGACACAAGTGGAGGTAATGTAATTGTCTAGATTAAGATTCTAATGCGTTGATGTACTCAGCTAGCATCAAGATCATATGATGATTTAGTCTTTCTAAGAGATTAATGGAAGAAAGTATGTATAACTATCAAATTAGCTATCAAACATTATTTAAATGATATTCTACATGCATTACTTACTAGATATAGTTAAAGTCTTAGAAATACTTTTAATCGCCACTCATGAATATCCGAATCAAAGACTAAGTCAAGTAGTTGGCAAAGTGGCTTGTAACGCTCGTGCTCGTGGTGTTGGCTAATCGAAAGGATAAAATGAAAATCAAGAGAGAAAAGCAAGTCGCATTATTTACACCTTCAATTTCTTGATAAAAATACCTTGATTAGTAAATAACTGATATAGTCTAAAAGCTCGCAAAATCGCTACAATGGCTCTTATTTTACACACATATATACAAATGGTTCCTAATTTATTGGTTGGAACCAATTTATTACTAAAAACATTTAACAAACAATTTTCTTGATATGAAATTGCACGGATCTAGAAAAGTGGTACTTGAACTTTAGGTGGTTTTCGGATTTTGTTGAAGTCTGTAAATGAAGGTATTTGGAAGTTGGTGAATCCTCCTCGACACAAATACAACAATGCGTAGAAGCACCTTGAATATTTCTCGAGAGCTCTCGACAAAACCTCAACTTTGTGAGGAAGCACCTTGGAATAATCTTGACACCTAGAAAACTTGTTTCTAAGCACCTTGGTATAGACACCCACAAAGGTTGCTCAAGCCTTTGATAATCCGACATAACCTCTATCCAGAGAATTCCAAACACACACTAATCCAAGTGTATAAAAGAGAAAATTTATATTGATGTCAAAGATCATTTAAAATACAATTGATAGTTTGAGTATTTATAGGCTACTTGAATAAGCTAAGTACATGAATAAGACTAGTATTGGTAAGCTAAAAGACTTCTAAAAATCCTCAAAAGGTGGCGCCATTTGTGATGTTTGGAGAGTCCAAGGTGACTTCATTCCATGCTTCCAAAATAATGCAATGTATCTCTAATTGTCCAAGTCCAATGCATCTAGTTTCTTCAAGCAATTTCTTCCAACAAAAAGTGGCGCCTATTTCCTTAATTTCAACCTTGATACTTGATTAATTATAGTCGCACGATAGTGCAAATATAGTAGTAATATAATGTGACTAATTACTTAATTAATCCGAGATTTCGCTTAATAAATGACGACGGTCTTTAAAACTTCAAAATGTGATGAGTACTTAGATTCCAAATCTTCAAAATGTTGTAGACCAAAGTATTCATCGAATCAAGCCTCAATTTTCGCTTGGAGACGAAGTTTCGGGTCCAAGTCTAGTCGTGACGGGTGGTGGAGTGTCGGATGGCTCTATACTTACATCATTCCCTCCCGGTTGAGAAGGATCCGCCCTCGATCCAAGCGAGCGCCATATGGTTGCAGTGTCCGCCACATTAAATGAGTTCAAATTCTGGGCCGGCCGGAATGTCAAGTTTGTAGGAGTTATTGTTGATTCTTCCCAAAACTTGATACGGTCCATTGCCGCTATGGATGTAACTTTGTCTTTCGCTGTGTGGGGAAAATCTCTCCTGCGTAAAATGTAACCAAACCCAATCGCCGGGTCGAATATCATCTCTTTCGGCCTTTGTTTGCTTGTTTCTCGTACTTCGAGCTATTTGAGCTTCCATATTTTTCCTTTCTTTGGCGGTAACTCACTTAACCATCTCGCCTTTCTTTTTTCGCCATCAAGATTGGTAAGCATACCCGAGGCAAAGGAACCAAATCAATAGGGGTGATAGGATTAAACCCATATACAATCTCAAATGGTGAAAATTTAGTAGCAGAATGTGTGGCACGATTATAAGCAACTCCACATACGGTAACCACGCCTCCCAATTCTTTAAATTCTTTTGCACTACCGAGCGCAATAATTGTCCCAAAGTTCGATTAACAACCTCGCTTTGACCGTCGCTTGTGGATGATATGCGTGAGAATATAATAAATTAGTACCCAAACGCATTCACAATACTCGCCAAAAATGACTTATAAATTTAACATCGCGGTCACTAACGATTGACTTAGGTACACCATGTAGTCGCACAATTTCCTTAAAAAATAATTCAGCGATATGCAAAGCATCATTCGTTTTATTACATGCGATAAAATGAGCCATTTTAGAAAAGCGATCGACGACCACAAAAATAGAATCCTTGCCCGATTGAGAACGGGTAAGCCAAGTACAAAATCCATCGATAGATCGACCCAAGGAAATCGAATGGGTAAGCGAGTATACAAACCACGGGTTGTGATTTGATTTTGCCTTAAGACAATTAACACACGACTTACACACTCGATGAACATCACGAGCCATCTTAGGCCAATAAAAATGTGTGTGAAGTATGTCCAAAGTTTTAGAAACCCCAAATGTCCCATAAGCCCAACGCCATGTGCTTCTTGTACCAAATATTCACGTTAACGATCCCCAAGGATACAAAATCGATTTTCTTTAAATAAAACCCTCGTGTTGATAAAATTTATTAAGTGCAGCAAGATGGGTCAACTGATATATTTTAGAAAAATCAACATCCAAGCATACAACTCTTTAATGTGCTCAAACCCAAGTAGCTTGGTTTGCATGTGTGTGATAAGAGTGTAAAGGCCTAGACAAGGCATCGGGCGATGTTGTTTTCTTTTTCCTTTTATACTTAATCACATAAGGAAACGACTGATAAATTCCATCCACCTAATGTGTCTTAAGTGCAATTTTGATTGTCCTTTAAATATTTCAAAGATTCATGGTCCGAATGAATAACAAACTCGTGGACGCAAGTAATGTTGCCAAACCCGTAGACATTAAACAAGTGAATATAATTTTTGTCATAGGTGGCATAATTTAGTTGTGCGCCTTTAATTTTTCTCTATAGTACGCAATCGACGCCTCTTGAATTAAAACTCCACCAATCCCCACCCTGGATGCATCACATTCTATTTCAAACATTTGAGAAAAATCCGTAACGCAAGAATATGTGCGTAAATTAAACAAGATTTAAGAGTTTCAAGGCTTCCTTTGTGCATCTCCCCAATGGAATGGAATGTCTTTATTTACCAACTCATTCAACGGTGTGGCGATAGTGCTGAAATTTTTGATAAATCTCCGTAAAACTAGAGATGCCATGAAAACTTCGAACCTCCGTTGCATTTTTTGGTTCTCGCCACTCGGATATCGCTTTGACCTTTCTTGATCGACCTCGATCCCTCGTCCACTCACAACAAAACCAAGGAAGACAACTCGATCCAAACAAAATGAACACTTTTTAAGTTTGCATAAAGTTGTGCTTTACGGAGTGCTCCCAAAACAAGACTTAGGTGTGAAAGATACGACTTTAAATCGTGACTATATATTAAAATATCATCGAAATAGACCATGACAAATCATCCAATAAATTCCCTAAGTATTTCATTCATCAACCGCATAAAAGTACTAGGCGCGTTGGTAAGTCCAAAAGGCATAACGAGCCATTCATACAAGCCATGTTTTGTTTTAAATGCGTGTTTTCCATTCATCGCCTCATTTAATCCTCACTTGGTGATAACCACTTTTATATCAATTTTCAAAATATTTTTGCTCCATGCGCTTCATCCAACATATCATTAAGGTAAGGAATGTGATAGCGATATTTTACCGTGATTTGATTAATGGCACGATACCGGTGCACATTCTCCATTCGCCATTTTTCTTTGGCACAACAATAACGGAACCGCACATGGACTCATGGATTCGTGAATTTTGCCTTTCTCCAATAATTCTTGAACTTGGCATTGAATCTCCTTAGTCTCCTCGGATTTGCTCGATAAGCCGGTCGGTTAGGCAAGATAGCGCCGGAATAAAATCAATTTGGTGCTCAACGCTCGAAGTGGTGGTAATACGCTTGGCTCTTTGTCCAAAAATATATCGCCAAATTCCCGCAAAATGGTTAGTACTTCTTCGAAATGGTTCCCGCAAGGTCACGGATTAGCATACAACAAGGATATAGAATAGAGAATCACTATTATGTTCAACGAGAAACCAATGGATAAAAATCCTTGTAGATTTAACAAAATAGATTCCAAACAAAATGAAACTCACTTTCTTATCACGATTTTGGGAGTTAATTTTGACATTCTCGGTGGTACAATAGCCTTCCGCATTACTACGCTTGCTCTCTTCTTTCAAAGCAAATTTGACATAGTCGGCATGAGCCTCGCGTGGGGTAACGGACTCAAAGTGATACGCTTTCCTTTGTGTGTCAAAGCATATTTATTTAGAAAACCATCATAAAGAACACGCTTATCAAATTGCCATGGATGGCCAAGCAACAAATGAGTGACATGCATAGAACAACATCGCAAAGAACTTTATCGCCATATTTCGACAAGCTAAAATTCACGATGCTTGCTTTGTCACTTTCTTTACGGATCCACTCGCTCAACCATTGCAATTTATAAGGTTGTGCATGTTTTATTGTTGGAATTTTTAACTTCTCAACAACCTCACTACTAATCGCATTGGTACAACTACCGGAGTCAATTATCATCATGCAAAATTTTCCCTCGATAAGACAACGAGTTTGAAAAATATTCTCACGTTGTATTTCGTTGTTATCAATTTGACTCACCGTGCTAAGGACCCTTTTGTTACAAACAAAGGCGCGCTCATCATAAAAAAAGTACCTTGGTCTTCATTCTCATCGACCTCAACTTTTTTCACTTTCATTAACTATTTCATTCTCATCCTCCGATTCTCGATCGATATAATCCATCCTTATTAGCAATATAAGAGCGCTTATTTCCACAATCATTAGCCTTATGTCCCAACCCTTTGCATTTATAACAAATCACTGTGTTCTTCGATTTTCCTCAGCGCAGATTGGGAGGGATATATTTAATAAGAGAATTTTTAACAGAAACTTACCTTCGCCGCCTCTCGATGATGTCGGCCTATATGGAGCGGTGCTTGAAATTTTGCTAAGTTGTGCTTTCGCTTTTGAGTTGCTTTTCTTTAGTCAAAGTCGCATGTACCATTTCATCGTAAGTTGTACAATTCATCATCTCAACCGGTCGGCTATCTCAGCCGCAATCCCGCCTAAAACCGAGCCATGGTGTGTTCATCGGATTCGTCCAGATCGGGTGCGAATTAATGCCATCTCCAATTCATCTTGATAGGCTTGAACAGATTTCTCGCTTGTTGGAGAGTTTTCAATTTCTCACTTGCTCCCGCCGACACGACTCGGTACCCACTTCCTATGCATCTCATTTTTAAGTATTTCCCAAGAGGAAATCGCCTGTCTTGATTTCCCGCTTTTCATTAGTTTTCAAACCAAAGCATAGGTCGCTCTCAAATTCACTTGTGGCAAGTTGAACCTTAATTCTTTCCGAATAGTTATGACAATTAAATATTTGCTCAACTTTAAGAACCCAAGAAAATACTCATCGGGATTAGAATTACCTTTAAACGCCGGAATTTTTGTTTAATACCTTGAGATTTTCTGATACCAACCGATATGAAATTGCGCGGATCTAGGAAAAGCGGTACTTGAACTTTAGGTGGTTTTCGATTTTGTTGAAGTCTAGAAATGAAGGTATTTGGAAGTTGGTGAATCCTCCCGACACAACTACAACAATGCGTAGAAGCACCTTGGAATATTTCTCGAGAGCTCATCGACACAACCTCAACTTTGTGAGGAAGCACCTGGAATAACCTTGACACCTAGAAAACTTGTTTCTAAGCACCTTGGTATAGACACCCACAAAGGTTGCTCAAGCCTTTGATAATCCGACGTAACCTCTATCCAGAGAATTCCAAACACACACTAATCCAAGTGTATAAAAGAGAAAATTTATATTGATGTCAAAGATCATTTAAAATACAATCGATAGTTTGAGTATTTATAGGCTACTTGAATAAGCTAAGTACATGAATAAGACTAGTATTTGTAAGCTAAAAGACTTCTAAAAATCCTCAAAAGGTGGCGCCATTTGTGATGTTTGGAGAGTCCAAAGTGAGTTCATTCCATGCTTCCAAAATAATGTAATGTATCTTCCAATTGTCCAAGTCCAATGCATCTAGTTTCTTCAAGCAATTTCTTCCAACAAAAAGTGGCGCCTATTTCCTTAATTTCAACCTTGATACTTGATTAATTATAGTCGCACGATAGTGAAAATATAGTAGTAATATAATGCGACTAATTACTTAATTAATCCGAGATTCCGTCGAATAAATGACGGTCTTTAAAACTTCAAAATGTGATGAGTACTTAGATTCCAAATCTTCAAAATGTTGTAGGACCAAAGTATTCATCGAATCAAGCCTCAATTTTCGTTGGAGACGAGTTTCGGGTCCAAGTCTAGTCGTGACGGGTGGTGGAGTGTCGGATGGCTCTATACTTACATCATTTCTTGTTTTTTTTTTTTCAAAATATAATTTTTCTAAATGACCTCAAAATGATAATGTACCAATCTCAACTCGTACATTATAATGTATCGACACTTAGTTCGATGTCGCCACCGCTATCCATAAGTACATACTAAACTTCATGGGATGCCAAGGGAATGTAGGCCAAATTAGGTAAGGGTCGGTTATAATGTAGCTAAATACGATGGCTAGTTCGAGTGGGGTCTCGCCACTCTACAAGGCCTGAGATGGGGACAAAATGGAAATTATTTTCGGTAGGCCATTTGGCTATGGTTGAGTCAAAGTTATGCCAAAATCGTCATCCCTAATCGGATTCCAAAACCATGATTCGCCTTGAAAGAAAGCATTTCTAAAAGTTCACTATAAATGCAAGTATACTTGTCTAATTTCATAAATAAAATATTTGATAATAATTATTTAATTATACATACTCAAAAATCGTATTAAAATCAAAAATAGACAAGTATTATATCATCATAATGCATCGTGTTTACTCACTTTATTAAAAACTTATTCTTTCAAATACACTGCATCAAGTGTATCAATTATAATTTATCATGCTTGGAATACTTAAGGATAATTAAAAACTAAGTGTTTTTCTAATATTTTATTGTGTTTCCGGTTTATTGACTAACTACGGCTCTACTCCCCCACTTACTTAGCCGGCATCGAATTCGATGGCGAGTGAGTAATAAAGAAGTTGTTAGAAAATAAGGATGAAACTATTTTTTAACTTTTATTCTTTTATTTTTCTAGTTAGTGTAAAATGAACATGGCGTGAATCGCTTCAACCCCGCATAGACTAGAATTGAAAAGATGGTCGAGAGGTTCGTGATATATGCAAGTGTAATAGTAATTGAACAATAATATAGATACATAATAGCAAATTTGATTTATTTATTTCATATAGATATTATACAAGGTAGATAGGCAAAAGAAAGTCATAACACGCCAATGGCATTATTTGTTATCTTACAAACTGAAAAACAACAACCAAACGGAAATAGCTAAATATCATAGAAACCACCCAACTTGACCAACCATAAAACTACTAGATCAACCTCAAGGCATGCGTAAATAAAACCAATTTAGTCAAGATCCCCCGCCTCACAGTAAGAGGATCCTCCGGGAATATCTACCTGTAACAACGCAACTTGGGAATGACGGCAAGGAAAGACCTCATTAGTACCAAACATTTGGACACCAAAGAACATGATCACAGAGTCGAGAAATTAGCCAAGGAAATGGTAAAGGCCGATGAAAGTTTCTATGAGCCAGGCAAAATTAATAAAGAATGATGGATAATAATTCCCAATCAATTATTGCACCAATGTAAATGGCGTAAAGCAAAAGCATTTCATCATCATTTACTTCGTAAAAGTTATTGGTTGGGAAAATTCGTGAGTTAATAAAGTGTTTCCATGCACGTGAAGTGAGGTAACAAAGCGTAAGTTGACACGCTATGATCACGATCAAAATTAGAAACAGAACTCGAATGCTTTGCATTTGTTAATGATACTCGTGACTACATCCAACCGCCACTCTATTTCATAATGCCGGGTGAGAAGTAGTTTGTGCCTGGAGGATTGAAAAGACTTGGTTTATAATAGTAGGGTAAAAGGAATCGCAAAGATTACCAATGTGGATGTAGTAGTAGCTTCAACCAAGAGATTTTAGAGGACGGCGTAAAATTCACAAACCATGGTTATATTAATTCGCCCACGGGGTACGAATAAATGATCCCATCCGCCCAAAATGGTACGTATATCCCCCCATTCGTTAATCTTGCGCAAATTCAAACCTTTCTCACTAAGATAGAGAATGACAAAAATTTGAAAAGTATCGATCTCTCGGCTGCTTTCAAAGAGCATAATTGATGATGGTGGGAGTATTGTAATGGATATCATATTGTGGAACTACAGAATCGGGAGAATATGGGGGTGAAATGGAGGTTACAGAAGGAGGTGAAGGGGTGGACATGTATATAAGAAAGGACTCAAGATAAGAAGAGTTGGTGTAAATTATGGTTGGTATTAGGTTCTATATATATAATTAGAATTGTCCTGAGTATTTTCTGTTGGGCTGTAATAACACATCCGCGCATCATCGGGAAGTAGCAGCGACGCCGGATAAGAATAATTTTTCGACACCAAAAGAATAAAATGTTCATTTTTCTAGCCATAGGGGAGTCGTCGGTGTGCAACTTGAGAGCCGGCGCAGATCGGGAAATGGCAAAGCAGACCGGGAAAACGACAAAAAGCTCCATTTGAAGTCGCTATGTAAACCGTGACTTCGGCGCAGACCGAATATTACTATTCACGAACAGAGGCTAAACCATGATTTTTACCTAATTTTTTTAAACACGCTATTGGAGATGCAAAATTTAACAAATAAGCGAGAGAACAAATTTTCATAAAAGAGGCATAATTATAAATTTAAGATGCACTACCCAAAGAGTGCATCAACGAAAATATCGTAAAAGATAACAATAATTCAAAGAATGTATTAAAACAACAATAACGATCCAAAGTAATAGTTTTTAGAAAATTTCAATCGTCCGACTGCTTTTCGCACTCTTCCATCCCGGCATCTTAATGTGTCCTCGAAAATTAACACTATGCATGGCCATCGCTCCCGCCGGTGCAAAGCTCATTGGACTCAAAAGACTCTGCTTCCTTGAAAATGTGCCGGATTCGTAATGTTTAAGAACCTGAGCAGATCCGAGAAGGCGGCGGCGGATGCTAAAGCATCTAAACGAGCACCAAAGAAGACTAAAGTGGACATAACCACTCGATCCTTCTAAACCCATGCTCCCCAAGCCGGCAAAGTGACAGATGAAAGTGAAGACGGAACACCAAATCCAAAGCCGAAGAGAAATCAGCAGAGTACTGTAGACACAAAACCAAACCATATACCAGGGGCTATGGTAGTCCTAGAAAAGACCGGGTAGGAGGTACGAGTAGGTGCCTCGAGAGATCCAGATAGGCAAAGTATATGGATTTGCTTGACATCGAGGCTGATTATCGTAAACTGCTTCATAAGCCGGATGTTCGGTAAGTTTTAAATTTATTATTTTACCGAACACCCCAAGTGCAAGGCACGCTAGTAGTAGGTATTACCTGGTCGCCCAAGGAATCGAATGATGTCGAAACAAAAATACGCTTAACGCATCGTGAATTGTCACGATAAATCTAATTAAAATAATAAAGTTCTAAATAAGTTCTATAAAACTAATAAAACAAAAGAGATCAAATTAACACTAAAGGAAATAAAAATTGAAAAACAACAAATTAAACCTAAATGAGCTATTGAATCTAAAATCCGAATTGCTATGAAAATTACCGACTTTCTTCTTAATGGAATCAGACAATAGGCAACAAAGATTCTACTAAACAACCACCACCCAACCGCGCTTTGTGAGATGAATCAAATTTCTTGGTGTGATCTAACTTAAATCCAATCAAATTTCTTTAATCAAATTTATTTGGTTTATGTTCCTTTCTCAAGTGAAACAAAATTAATAATAAAAAGAACATGATCATGAATTCGCTTTCCAATCTCCTACCCAATTAACAATAAACTAATCTCTCGAATATCATTAATCAGATCGAATGAAGGGTTCTATGTAGATTTAATTTTCATCAAATTCAAAACAACAATCGTTTCATCGATTTTTCAATCTAACAAAACATACATTCAAACAATTCAAAACATTCGATAAAAGAAAATAAATTCAAACTCACTAATAATGTTTCATCAAAAATCTCTGGTTGTGGGTGATGTTGTAATGGCTTCATCCCGTTGTCCTATCGCGAATTGTTTAGCCTTCATCATCTTCGATCTCCAAAAGAAAATTGAAAGAAAGAAACTCATGTTTTGTGTGATGTGCAAAGTGCTGCCGTGGTAATGATGTGTTGTATTCTTCGTGTCTTCTTTTCTGTTCGAATGGTGTCGCTTATATAGGAGTTTCGCCGATATAAGGAAGGATCTAGAAAAACTGGCCGATTTTGCAAATTTTCGTTCGGTCGACCGAATAGCATGGCTCGGCCGACCGAGCCTACCATTTACGCTGCTTTCACATTGTTGCTTCAGTATACCGTGTTCCCACTTCACTCTTTCACCGTGATTTGATTTATCCTCTCTTCAATGCTCCGATCTCTTCTTTATTTTGAAATCACTTGATTGAACGAGATAAATCTCAATAAATAACATCATCCCCGCATTTCTTTATTTTCTCCGCAAAATTGTTGTTACACCGAGACATCGAATAATAATAATAATAAAATGTGTAACAAAATAACATTTAAACCCAATATTTCCTCATAATTAAATTATAACCCTCAATAACCATTATAGAATTTAACGGTTAAAAATTGCTTTTCTCATTTATTTCCCTTAAAAATAAGGTAAATTGTTTGTGTGATTAAGCCCAAAATATAGTAAAATATACCTTAAACACCGGATTTAAAGATCTTAAAAAGCGCGTTGACCTCTGAGAACAATACGGATATCGTCACCACACCGAACTCTCTTAAATCCTCGAGATCATCTTAGCATCGGGCCTTGTGGCTTGACCCTTAGAATGGCAACTAGTGTAGAGTCTATGAAGTCAAACCGAGCTTCTTGAGCAAGGTTCGACAGAAGCATGCTCGGGAAGAAAACAAAGGTGGAACAGATGTTTGTGAAGACTCTAGGAGGTAATCCTTGAGTTCAAGTGGATCTGACATTGTACCCAACCGACCGCCTGGAAGTTCACCAAGCTGGGCCAATCCTAGGTGTAGATGGTGATACAATTCTTTCAGATGGAAGGACAGGACTTGGGCTCGAATGCAGAGTGCGTAAATTAAATTAGAAAAGGGCATATTGCCGCTCCTAAAACAAGCTCATAGCAAAATCGACGCTTTTAGAATAGATAAGACGTCCTAAATTGGACTGGTTCGCTCAGAACGATTACCAGAGAGATGCAAACATCATCGTAACCAAACACATTAAGATGTCTGTAGGGACTCACATTATGGCCTAGAAAATGTTTTAGGCTCGAACATCCTTGATACATCCACCAAACTTAAAACCTTCGCTCACCCAAGTGGCGCAGAGGATCGAAGCATGTTGAGCCTCGAGAGACTTAATGAGCATTAAACTTGGCCGATCAAGGTTCCAAATCGATAGTAATCTTGCTCGGCAGAATCTCGGGGATGCTATAAAATGCATTAATAATTTTACGAGTAAAAGTGGATGGTGGTGCCATGGATTGAAATCGAGGTGAGTGGTCCGCTTTCAACAGTTCATAGGCGAAATAAATGAGTAAAATTGCCACCATAGTGGCATTAACATTATCGCAGTGTTCTTTGGCAATTTCTAACCAAGCACGTTTTCAAAAATTTGTCTAAACTCGCTGCTTAGAGACTCAAATTCTATACCACGCCGCTGCATTATTAAAATTTTGAAAATACGTGTCATAGGCTTGATGGCAACCGAGTAGCGGTTCTTGAAAAGAGACCGCCTCCTCTTCGGGCAAGAAGAGGCGGGGCTCATGGACTGGTACTACAACAACCTGGCATCGGTCCCACGCTTTTTACCGGCATTTTTCTCACGAGGGTTTGAGGATTCGGCCATCTATGGTGGTGGTAATGCAACAAAAATTAGCAAAATTAAAATCGTAAATTTTTCCTTCAAATGAAAAGCAAAACAAAAATCAAGAGGTAAAAGAAAATTTTCATTACCGCCTCGCTGTGTTCGTTGGTTAAATCACCGGATTAGAATTATTGATGGCCGGAAAGAAATGGGGCTTCACGGAAAAAGATTTAGAACCGCCGATCCAAAAGCAAAATAGAGCGGTGTGCTTCCTTGGTTATTAGATAAAAAAGAAAAATTTGGAGAAGAGGAAGGGATTGTGGGGGTGGATGGAGGATTGAAATACGAGGATGAAGTGGCAATGAAGGAGGTTTGGTGGAAGAGATGAAGAGGTTATGGGGGATAGGTAGAGGCCGATTATGGAGAAGAGTTATGAGGAGAGAGAAAAGAAAAGAGAAACCGTATGATTTTTATTCGAAAGCAGCCAAGCGCTGCAGATCGGGTATTTCCGGCATAGACCGGTATTCACACACGGCGACGCACTGTAAAAACTGGACGGTTTCTTATAATTTTAGTACTATTCACTTATTAAGTTTATTTATAAAATTTATGTATTAGCCTACTTATACACAATATAATTTTTATTTTTATTTATTATTATTTTATTTTACAAACCACATACTTAGTTAAATTTATTTATTTTTTAATTCAAAATGGATACTTTATCACTTATTCATCAAAGCACGTAGTAGTTAAATTGATCAATCAAAATAAATGCTTAATGAGTAATAGGAAGGATAGTACCCAGATATTGTCGACTTTATAGTCTATAGCTCGACTATCTTCTCGCTTTAATTTACCTGTGGGGGGGGTCAACAAAGGACATCACTCTCGAGTTGGAGGGATTCCTTCCTCTTTACATATACCTTCACTCTGTGACCATTGGCTATGAAAGTCGCTTTTCCATCCACAATCTGACCGCCCCAGATGCATGCACTTTAGTTACCAAAAATGGACCTCGTCCACCTAGACTTAAGCTTACCCGAAACAATTTCAAACGTGAGTTGTACAAGAGCACTCGATCACCCACTGGAACTCACTAATGATTAAATATTCTCTTATCATGGAAGCGACTTCATGCCTCCTTGCAGATTCGAAATGCTGCTCATAAGCATCGAGGCGAAACTCCTTAAGTTCCGTGAGTTGGAGAAATTGATGGTCACCAACGGCCTTAGGATCAAAGTTATGAAATTTAATAGCCCAAAAGGCACGATGTTCCAACTCAACTGGAAGATGATAAGAGTTGCTAAAAACTAGTCGATAAGGAGAACAACCATTCGGTGTTTTAAAGGTCATCCTATATGTCCAGAGTGCATCATCTAATTTTTTCTCGCCCAATTTTTATTGTTGGAATCATGCAGCTTTTTTCAATGAATCTTTTACTTTCTATTAGACACCTCAACTTGGCCACTATTTTGTGCATGGTATGGATGCTCCAAGCTTGTGTTTTACACCATATTTCTCAATCAACTTGGTAAATGGCCGGTTACAAAATGTGATTCCTCATCACTAATGATGGCCCTAGAGTGCCAATTTCGTAAATATATCTGCTTAAGGAATTTTAGCACTACTCACGGTATCATTAGTTGGAAGAGCTTGGGCTTCACCCATTTTGAAACATAGTCGACCATCACTAAGATGAATTTCTTACCAAATGATGGGAAATGGGCCCATGAAGTCAATGCCCCAAACATCAAACAATTCACACTCCAATATAGGTTGAAGAGGCATCTCGTGCTTTTAGAAACTTTTCCCCTATTTTTGGCATGACTCACAAGATCGCGTGCATAGTGGTGTGCATCTTTATACAAAGAAAAGCAAGAAACCACATTGAAATACTTTATAGGCGGTCTTCCATCCTCCATGGTGGCCTCACCTCACGATCATGGCAAAAGGATAAAATACTAAAATTTCACTATCGGCACACACTTCCTATTATGCCATCCGAACATCTTCGAAAGAGGTCCGGTTTTTCCTAATAATAAAATTTTAAATCATAAAAGAACTTCTTTTCTCTGCCGCCATGTCCAATGAGATGGAACATACTACAAGTAAAATAATTAATGATATTGCCAACCATGGAGAGCTCTCCTTTGGTGTATTACTAGTTTTAATGAAAGTTGCATTGTTGGAGGAGCAT
>JAOBSW010001082.1:0-110867 GCA_026214975.1 Gentiana macrophylla
AAACTCTTCACCAGTAGGGCGGCCGAGTCCCGGGACTCGGCCCGAGATGAGGTTGATCGATGATAAGAGTTGTGGAGGAGGGCTGTGGCTCCGCAGTGAACGTTGGGGAGTTGTTGTTTGGGTTAACTATGAAGGTAACCTTTAGATGGTTTGTTTGATGGCGCTTTAGCGGTGAAAAATCCTGAAACCAAATCAATTGGTCAAGTCAAACCTAGTTTTCTAATAAGTTTTCATATAACTAAAAATCAAACGCTTAATGCAATTTGGTTTCAAATTTAAAAACTTAAAACGGTTTCAAATCGATCGACCGAATATCAACTTCAATCAATAATTCTAATTATCGGTATGTTTAATTAATTCGCCAGCCTATATATATTTCATATTTGCAATACCATATATTTTTCCTAGTTGAATTATGATTTCCAATCAATAATTTTTTTGTTAATGAAAGTGGTAAAAACTGGAACCGTCAAGTCAATTTAAACTGAACCGAACATTTGGTTATAGCCTAAAACTGTTTTAGTTAGATTTGAAAATTTTGGAGACGATTCGTTTTATAAATGAAAAAGGGCCAAATCAGACCATAATTAATTCTAATGGTGTTAATTCCATAATAAACCAACAAATGACCACAACATATTTTACACCATTATTATAATCAGTATTACCTATTGATCGATAATGATCCCATCATGATTCATGATGTAAAAAGCATTTTGTAATCATTTGTCATGACTATTTTGTTATGACTAATATTATCAGAATTTGTTGTACACATACATGTATAACAAAACTTTAATTCCACAACAAGATGTCACAATATATTACTATATATACCATTGATTAAGCTCATACCTATAATTGTGTTAAAGTGTGTTTGTGATTATTTATTGTAATCATTCTTGCCGAACTAGCACTGCTCAACGTATAAATATCTATAAATTTTATCAATGGTAGTGAAAAACATTTCTGCCCATTCTCCACTCTTTTTTCTTAGGTTACATATCGGGCGGCTTTCGGGTCGTTAAAACGACGGGCAAGATGAATTTATACTTAATCTTGCAAGAATTCTCTAAGTTGTTTGGTGAAGTATGTTTAGGTGATTTTATCCCTTGTTTGCTGGATTGATCCCCAAGGCATGAAGGGTAGACTAGTTAAAGCTAGAGAAGCAATTGATGGATTCATTGACTCCATTATTGATGATCATCTCCACAAAAGGAATGGTTTAAACGGTGTTGAAAATGATATGGTTGATGAATTGCTTGCTTTTTTATGGTGATGAAATGCATAATCTGTGATGGCTCCATGAGGCTCACAAGTGATAACATCAAAGCTATCATCATGGTTAAGTGTGTGTGTGTATATATATATGTGTGTGTGTGTGTGAGAGAGAGAGAGAGAGAGAGATCAATGGCGCAAGTATGTTTGTGATTATTGATTGTGAATATTTTGTTGTGAAACTAACATTTATGTTATGATTTATTCGAATTATGTACATATTCGTGATTTTTTCAATTCCTTAGATGTAATATTTGGAGGTGACAGAAACCGTAGCATCCGCTGATAGAACGGGCCATGGCAGAGTTGATGCGTAGTCCAACGGATCTCACGACAAAGGCAACAGAGCTACGGACGTTGTTGGTCTCGACCAAAGGTCAAGATACCGACTTTGATAAGTTACCCTACTTGAACAGCTTGTTTGAAAGAAACCCTAAGACTCCACCCTCCTATTCCAAAGATTTTCCACGAGACCGAAGCGGCCGAGGTTTTCGGGCTTAGAATCCCTAAAAATCACGTGTCATGATCAATGCGGGCCATCGGGCGTGACAAAAGTTTTCGGAAAGAACCGGAAACATTTCACCCGCCTCGGTTTATGAATGATGGTGTTCGATTTCAAAGGCAAAGACTTCGAGTTCATTCCGCTCGGTCGGGTCGGTCTTGCCTGGCACGCGCAATAGTGGTTTTATACTATACAAAATGGCCGTGGCACATCTTCTTCATTGTTTCACACGGGAATTGCCAAATGGTATGAACCCTAATGAGCTTGATATGGATGATATGTTTGGACTCACGGCCCTGTGAGTGAGTCGACTGCTGTCGCGTACAACCCAACGCCTCTCCAATGTTCGATTCACTAATTGATAAGGAGAGAAGTACTAGTTTCAAAACAAAATAATCACTTACAAAGTGACACTTACTACACTTTGTACTTTCATTTGCATTTGGAGACATCATTGGTTTGGTGCCTTTATAATTAATTACTGTGATTTTGTTTTCCTTCTTTTTTTCCTTTTTATTTGTGCTTCTTCAAGTGACAATTAATGCTATTGTATTTTAAGAAATGATGGACATGTATACTTCTACCAAATAATAAATGTTTTTTCGAATATTAAATGAATATATAAACATTAAACGTTATTATAGGGTATGTTTAGAAAAAGTGCTAAATAACGGGTTGATTTTCTAAATCGACACTTTTTATAGACAATTCATTTTTAAAAGAATGGACACTTTTATGAGATTTATGTAGTATTTGAATACCAATAAATGTCCGTAAAAGTATGCTTGAGAAAGTAAAGATTCTGTAAAAAATGTGTTTCATTTTAATAAAATATAAAACTCAGAATGGCATCACGGTCAATTTTCATGTGCACCTTACTTTGGAGAAAAAAATCGACTTCCAGAGATAGAAATTTGCTTTCAAATCTTCGTAATCGAAGTTTTGTGCATAAATTCTATCTCAAGAGATCGAATTTCGCTGTGGTTTCTCAGAGTAGATTGACTATATTACCAATAAGCTACCACATTTAAAGGAATCTCATTTTTTACACCACAAGTTGATTTTGATCTCTCCGTAGTCTCAATTTAAGCTCAAAATTTGATCTTCCATAATCGAATTTTACTCAAGTTTGGTGCCCAAATAGATTCGGTATGGTGTAAACTCGACACGACGCCTCCGGTTACTATAATGGTACAAAACCTATCAAAATAAGATATTTTATATAATAATTACTATATACATATTTGGATGAAACTAACAAATAATGGCTCTAATTGGTGCAATAATTCTCAAATGTGTATCGGAAATAAGGATAATATGTCATAATAATAAGTGACAATTTGTCTCTCATCAATAGTGGTACAAGAATTCTTTGGGAACGTAGAGCGCCGAAGGCAAGAGACATGGATTAGAAGTTTTGAGAAAGCTTGCAGTAAACATGAATGTGCCTAAAGGTAGATGGCGCAACTAGCAAGGGGCTTCTTACTGTATGGCGGAGAGTTGGATAGAGGCTATGTAGAGTTGCCGGGCAAGATTATGCTTGGAAGGAGTTCAACGAGTCGTTTCTACACCGAGTACTTTCCACCAACCGCCCAAGCGAACAAGGCAAGTCAATTTCAACCTCCACAGGACTACACATGACGGTTTCAGAGTACACTAATAGGTTCAATGAGTTGGGTAGGTTCTACCTCGAGATAATGAATGTTGAAGAAAGTAAGATGGCCTTGTACAAGAATGGTCTATCACGCAGAGATTCAAGCACATGTTGGGAGCTACGCCAAGGACAATGGCGGTCTTGTTGAACAAGGCGCCGAGTCGAGACATTTAAGATTAAACCTCAATGGTCATTGGTGTAAAAAAGACTCTTGAGAGCATCCAACCGCCATGCGGCAAGGTCAACAGTAGTGCACTTTTGTGTCCAAAGCTGCCGTAAATATCACCCAGTGGAATGTCGTGGTGATACAAATGGATGCTAATTTTGTGAGATATGGGACACTTTGCAAAAGCATGTCCTTCATGAACGCTAAGAAACCAAAGAGACAAACATGGAAGTGCAAGTCAACCGACAAGCGGTGTTTGCTTTGGAAGTCGCCACGCCTGTGTACCTCTTAGTTTGTTTGTTTTCTTAAAGTATTCTTATGACATGAATTGAATTCATGCTATAATTGTATTTAAGTAAAGGAACTAACTTTTATATACATTGTTAATGGACAACCTAGCTATATCAACCTTAATTAATACAAAAAACATTTGTGTTAAATGAGATTGCTAGTAAGTTAAGCTCACCCTTCAACTTTGAGAAACTTTTGACACCATCCGTAAAGTGAACTTAGGGTCAAGTGTTGAGTAAGATTGGTTAGTATGGTTTCCGTGGTAAGAGTGGTTGATCGCTTTTGGGTTGAGTGTGCAAAGTTTTGAACACTTTGGGAATCAAGAGTGTTTGACTCTGTGGTTAGCAAGATCGATTTGTTGGTTGTTATCGGGAACAAGTGGCACCTTCGGTTTTGGTACGTGTTGGAGCCGGTGCCAAAGAAAGGCCAACGGTTTGAGTATCGCTCAAGTTTCGAGGACTAAACTCCTCTCGAGGTATGAATGTAATATCCCGATTCTCAAAAAGCGATGCATTTATCATTTCAGTAGAACGGAATATTATGTTTAACTTTAATTATGGATTTAAGTATTATATATATATATATATATATATATATATATATATATATATATATATATATATATATATATATATATATTAAAAAGTGGAATTTATTGCAATTAATGGTAATTAATTGTAATAAGTGTGAGAGTTTTATTTTGAAAATAACTCTCACTAAGTAGTAAGAGGTTATCAGAGGAAATCGTAAATCGACTTTTGTAACGTAAGTTTCTACGTTGAAAGCATTTTAAAAAAAGGAAAGGAGACCCTTTTCAAATTCTCACTGGTTCCTTAACGGTTTTCAGAAAGAATTGAAAATTCAGAATCAGCGGGAAAAAAGGATCGTTTTGACAACAAAATTTCAGAGTTTTGACAAGGTAAGTTTAGCCCTAATGATGGGTTCATCAAGTTTTGATCAAAGTTAAAGGCTTCGCTTGGACCGATTCAGATCCCGTTGTTTAAGCTTTTGATCATGCATTAATCCAAGTTTAATTGTGATCAATTAGGTTTTGCTGAGGCGCTTAAGTTGTCGCAGCTTTTCTTGAAGTTTTGGTGTTGATTGCTCGCTGTAAGCGTAAGTTATGCTTCTTCATAATATATAATTAAGTTTTATGATGATCAAGGTTGAGTGATTGTGTTGTTTTAATGTTAGAAATCATGTTTAAACCGTTGTTAGTGAAGTATGTGATGCTATGATGATGTTTTCATTTTTCTTTATTTCTTTTCAAACGTTGTACTGGACCTTGTTGTTGTTTTACTTCTAGATAAACGTTGACTTTTATTTCTGTAGACATTCCAAGACTTGTTGTTCTTTTCTTTAAGAACATTGATCGTTGTAAGACTTTAAGTTTCATTGTTGTAGTTAAACTTTCCATCTTTAATGTTGACTTTCTATTCGTAGAACATTTACGGTGTTTCACGAGCTTTTGGCCTCGCTGCTAAATTGACACGATTTAATAGTGGCGCCACGTAATATCAATTTATTAATATTATACGCTTAACGCTTTTTTTTCCGAATAGCGACCCAGATCCTGAAACGACGCCTCTGGTTGCCTTCTAAATAGAGGGATTCTAATGGGATTTCTTCCTCTTAAATGATAAACCTATCCAATTGCTGCAGTTTCCTACTCGTTATCCGGAACGGGATGTTACAATAATAGTTTCAAAACAAGATAATCACGCCAAAGTGACACGACGCCTTTTACTTTCATTTCCATGTGGAGACATCATTGGTTTGGTGCCTTTAATTGGCGTATTTTTATTCGCACCACACTAAATCTACCACTACACCACATACGATGTAAAACGCGACATCTACTTATTACACCACACCTATTATTTTAAGATTTCAAAATCTACCTCTACACCACACTTTCTATACAAAATTAAGACTAAAAATACTATTGCCAGGCAATTTTTTTTTTTACTACCATCAACTTTTTATAATATCATTTCCTCCACTAAACTTTTAAAATTTACAAAAACAAAATCATCATTATCTTTTCATCAACATCTTTAAACCCAAATCAATTTTTCATATTTTCCTATTTTCCTATTTTCCTTTTTTATAATCTTTACTTTGTCCCATTGATTGACTGCTCGACGAAAACTCCATCTTCTTCCTCAGGATTCTTTCCTTCTCCACCATCATCTTTTCCTCTTGATTTTCTGTTATCTAATCAATTAATTTTTTGTCCTCCGTCCTGGCCCTTTTATCTCCTCTATCTGCCTAAATAAACCATTAATCTCTTCATGATACTAAAAATTGATTTTCCTCTGTCAAATAAAGCGAATTGAGGATTTCACCTTGATTGAATGAATCAAAATTGCTTCCTCTAATTCAGACCATCTAGCCTGTTCAAGATCTATGCCTCTCTTTCATTTTGCAGAAGGTAATTTCCATTATTTTGCTAATAAAATCTATTTTTCCCTATCCGGCCATTAAAGCCTCCTACGGTCCTACCACCATTAATCATTTCATGATTCTTTCAACTAAATAGTTTGTTTTCTCCTCATTAAATCTCGCTGGCTAGTGGGTTCTGTGAAACGCCGGCTATCATGGTGGGGGTGGATGGTCCATCAGTAACAAATTTTAATTAGACTTGTGACTTAAGAGATGTATGTGTGGCAGATTTTGGGAGAGAATGGGAAAAGCTGAAAACGTTTGCAGAAGCGAGAGAAGAGCAGTTTTTTTTTTTTTTTTTTTTTTTTTTTTTTTTTTTTTTAGAAGATGAATGTAAGGATAGGATTGTCATTTCTTATTACAACTTATTTATTTGCCCGGCAATACCTGACTGTCAAAAATGATGGTGAAGAAAAAAAGATGATGAAAATAATGGATTTGTGAAGATTTGTAATGAATATGCTGAATTGTGGGTGATGAATATGATGGTTTAGGATGAAGAAGTTGTGCAGAGAGAGAGCAGAGCAGAAGGATATTTAATTTAATGACCAACATGTAATAAAAATAATTTGCAGATGAAAGTAGATAAAAGATTACAGAAATAAAGAATTAAAACGTTTAAATTCAATACAGATAAAAATAGATTTTTTTTTTTTTTGATGCACAGAATGATTGAATGCACAGAACAGAAATCAATCACAGATTTAATAAAGACTCCTTTAATTAATTACCGCTATGTAACAAATTTATGTTATTTATGGTATTTTCGAAATTTCCATATAGTGTGCTGTTTTTTTATTTTTTATTTTATTTTATTATTGTGTGCTAAAATTTCTTATCTCATATTCAAAAATATAGTTCTAGTCAAACTAGGAGTTTTATTTTTATTATTTTTGTAAGAGATTTGGACACACACAAAAAAAATTATATTAAAAAAAGGCCCTAAGGAAAGAAGAAATGGGTGAACTTTTGATCTCTCATTTTTGGTTTGTCGTCTCCTCATTTTTCTTGGCTTTATTTGTTTTGAGTTTAGAGCATATGTCATGGTTACATTTCTGTTGTTTTGATTTTTAGACTTTATTTTTTTGAAACAGATTTTTAGACTTTATTGATATGTATTTTCTTTCGAAAAGAATGATATTTTAACAACGATCGCGCCACTTATAACTTCTCGCTTGGTTTTATTCTGATTTACTAAAAGAAAAATCGACTGTTCAAAAAAAAATGCGAGACTGTATTACCCTTTTTTTCATCTTATACATTCGGTTCATCATTTTTCATCTATGATTCATCATTACCAACATTCAAACATAATCTAATTATTCAAAAAACGATTAAACTCTAACCTAAAAGACACTCGCTTCTTCCTCGTCCCACTAAACGAAATGAGACGCTAATCGTGAACGTAGCTTGGCTAGAAAGCCACGAAATTGCTATTATATATACCAAACAGACCGAAAGAAGTCGTCGATTTACGGTATTCGAACCTCCACAATTCAACTCCATGTCCAACTGCTCTATAAAGACACTCAAACATTTTACCACTATACCATGTTCTGGGGATAGTACATGTCGGTCTATGACATGTGTCATGGTTATATACCGAAATATCCATTTCCGATCAATGGCTCAATTCTGAACTCAAACCATGACAATGCTTCTGAACTCAAACCATGACAATGCTTCAAACTCAAACAGAAAACACACACACACACACCCCCCCAAATCCTCCCACACACAGAAAAACAAGGAATGATATGTGACTACACAAACGCCAGACAGATTTTTCACTATACTGGCTTATTTTCGCTGATTAAAGCTGATTTAAATATTTATTATGATGCCATCCCAAAGAAACGAATTCGCATTGATCAGATTACAGAGGATGTCATATGAAACGAATAAATAATATATCACTAGTCTAAAAACAACAACAACAGACCAAGTAAAATTAATCAGAGATCAAAGATCACCTAGTTTGACTAGAACTATATTTTTGAATAAAAATAAGAAATTTTAGCACAGTACTTATATGGAAACTAAAAATAACATAAATTTTTGAAAGGTACAATTACAAATAACATAAGTAAATAAAACTCTTGGACCAAGTCGATTGGCTGATTAATGCTGGATTGTGCCTCTGCCATCTTTATATATATAACACAAGCCCAGGAGTTTTCAAAACATAAACACAAGAATTTTCATACAATATTCCATTGAAATACAAATGGGTGATCACCTTCTTCAACCCATTCTTTTGCTTCTATGTATTGTTCCTCTACTTCTTCTCCTTTATATTTCATCAAGTTTCTTCCGTAAACATAAACCCTATCCTCCTGGTCCAAAAGGCTGGCCGTTGATCGAAACCCCAATGGAGATGGATCAACTATCTCACCGCTGCCTAGCTAAACTATCCTAAAAATATGGTGGGCTTTTCCATCTCGTGCATCTAGGGTTTGTTAACATGGTGGTGGTTTCTGAGCCCAAGATAGCCCATGAAGTTCTTCAAGTTCAAGACAATATCTTTCCAACCGCCTCGCCACCGTAGCTATAAAGTATCTCGACTTATGATAGAGTCGACATGGCGCTCATCAATACGGACCCTTCGCGGCAAATGCTAAAAGTCTCTCAGACGAAACTCTTCACCAAGCAGTATGGCCGAATCTGGGACCTGGGCTCGGGATGAGGTTGATCGATGATAAGAGTTGTATGGAGGGTTGTGGGCTCCGCGGTGAACATTGGGGAGTTATTGTTTGGATTGACTATGAAGGTTCCTTTAGTTTGTCTTATCCTTTAGTTAACTTGTTATATATACTTATTATATATACAGCTTTATCAGTGGAATAACATTTTTATCTGTTTTCTACACTTTCTTTCAGTTACATTTCGGCAAAGATTCGGTGTTGCTAAGATGACGGGCAAGATGAATTTATAAAAATCTTGCAAGAATTTTCTAAGTTGTTTGGTGAAGTTTGTTTAGGTGATTTTATACCTTGTCTAAGTTGGCTTGATCCTCAAGGCATGAAGAGTAGACTAGTCAAAGCTGTAGAAGCATTAGATGGATTCATTGACTCGCTTATTGATGATCATATTGTTCAGGTTAAATTGTATGATTTTTAGAGATATATTTTATATCAATTTCCATATTCTTATGTTTTTCATAGAAATCGAGCTTTATATTGAAATATTGAGTAAATGATGTTTTCAATGGTTAAATTGTGAAACGAATTAATTAGGTGCTTAAATGGTGATTTTATATGATTTTGGAATTATGTTACGCTTTGGTATGTTTTCCTAATTTGTGATACACATTGGTTATGGAAAAGATGATCTTAAAGAGAGAAATTGAGTGGAGAAAGAATCAAAAGGATTTATGGAAGAATAAAAGATTTAAGGAAAGAAATCAAGTTGATTGATCCAAATGACTAGCGCCCAGTGAGTCGAACTAGCGCCCAGTTGTGGACGAAAGCGCTTGAGGTTCCGGACGAAGCGCCCATCAAGAAATTTAGATCGAGAGTTTGACGCTCAAGTAGACGGGCATTGGGCACAAGTTCAAAGCATAATGGACGGACGCCTAAGGAATTGGACGAAAGGCCCTGAGGAAGAAAATCGGATCGTGATTGAAATATCGTGATATGGACGGGCGCCCACCCAAAACGGACGAGCATCCGCTGGCCGACTTAAGCAAACCGACTTTGTTTTCTATAAAAGGCCGATATCCCCAACCCTAATACATACATAATTTCTCATACACTAAAACCTGTGATGAGCAAATTGCACTTTGGGAGTTCATACGGTCACCCGAGCCTTGTGCTCGGGTGATCCGGGTTAGATTAGATCGCTTATTTTCGCTTGTTGATTCATGGAGATCAACCGCTGTATAAACTATGTGAGTTCATCTTTTGATTTATTCAATCTTCGCTTATTTTCATGATCTTGATTTATTTTGTATTTTTCTATGCAATTTAAGATGCCATGTGAATTAGATTGAAAGATTAGTTTGCTATTGATGTTTTACAATACGAGAGTTGCGTAAACGCTTAGATCACCATAGAAAGATAGATCTTTAATCGTTAATTCGTGATGCATTAATTGGTTAATTATCTAGGTTGTTAGATTCTAAAATACAAGAGTTAACTCGAATCTACACCTTCGCTTTGTATGAGTATTGGTCTCAACATTCGAGAGAGGAGAGATCGGTAATTGAATTCACTAAGAGATTAGAATTTATAGCTTGAGAAATAGATTCACTAAGAGATTAGGAATTTGTATTTCGTGTAAAGGTGAAACCACAATATTGAATTAAAATCATGAGATGAACTTGGATTGAAAGCACTTAGTTTGTGTAATGTTTGATCACATGTATCTTTAGTTTAGGTTGTTTTTATTGTTTGTTATAAAGTTAGATTTATTTTAGTTGTTCTATCTTCGCTTATATGTTTTTCTTTCGCTTATTTGTTTTCATGAGTAGCAATTGAGAGAGTTAATAAGATTAGATTCAACATCCCAATTCCCTCGTGGATCGACCCTTACTTATCCCGCTTTTATCGGCAATTACCCGATATTTGGTCGGTTAGGAGTTAGTTTTTTGCACATAGGTTGTGGTTTATAAATTGTTTTTGTTTAGTGATGCAAAATCCTCCGAACTTAAGAATGGTTTAAATGGTGTTGAAAATGATATGGTTGATGAATTGCTTGCTTTTTATGGTGATGAAAATGTGCATAATTTGTATGGCTCCACGAGGCTCACACGAATAACATCAAAGTCGCCATCATGGTTAGTCACTAGCTTCTCAACATTGTCCTTCTTAGGTTTTATAAGGGGTTTTTTTAAAGGGGACGGGGTTGATTCGGGGCATGAGAATCAAACTCGGTTTGTAATGAAACGCTATGGCCTTCATCACTAGGCTAAATCGAGTCCCGTGAAGGTTTTTTTACTATGGAATCACATAGAGTGTGTGTGTGTGTGTATATATATATATACACACACACACACACATATATGTCTCAATCGTGTTCAATGTTGTACGCTTGTTTGTGATATTTATATTTTGTTGTGAAACTAACATTTCCGTTAATTGATTTGCCGACTCATGTACATATTCGTGATATTTTCAATTCCTTAGGATGTAATATTTGGAGGATCAAACAAGAGTATCCGCGATAGAGTGGGCCATGGCAGAGTTGATGCGTAGTCCAACGGATCTCATGACAGTGCAACAGGAGCTACGGGACGTTGTTGGCCTCGACCAAAGGTCGAAGATACCGACTTTGATAAGTTACCTAACTTGAACAGCTTGTTTGAAGAAACCCTAAGACTCCACCCTTCTATTCCAAAGATTTTTCCATGAGACTGGCTGAAGCGGCCGAGGTTTTCGGGTTTAGAATCCCCAAAAATCACGTGGTCATGATCAATGTGGGCAATCGGGCGTGATAAAAGCTTCGAAAGAACCGGAAACATTTCAGCCGCCTCGGTTTATGAATGATGGTGTTCGATTTCAAAGGCAAAGACTTCGAGTTCATTCCGCTCGGTCGGGTCGAAGGTCTTGCCTCGCATGCAGCTAGGGTTTTATACTATACAAATGGTCGTGGGCACATCTTCTTCATTGTTTCACATGGAATTGCCAAATGGTATGAACCCTCAGTGAGCTTGATATGGATGATATGTTTGGACTCACGGTTCCTAGAGTGAGTTGACTCGCTGTCGTGCCAACTCAACGCCTCTCCAATGTTCGATTCACTAATTGATAAGGAGAGAAGTATTAGTTTCAAAACAAAATAATCACAACAAAGTGACACGGCACTCTTGTACTTTCATTTGCATTTGGAGACATCATTGGTTTGGTGCCTTTATAATTAATTATTGTGATTTTGTTTTCCTTCTTTTTCTCCTTTTTACTTGTGCTTCTTCAATTGACAATTAATGTGTTGTATTTTAGGTAGTGATGGACATGTATACTTCTACCAAATAATAAATGTTTTTTTGGAATATGAAATGAATATATAAACATTAAATGTTATTATAGGGTATGTTTAGAAAAAGTGCATTAAATAATGGATTGGTTTTATCAATTGACACTTTTTATGTGACAATTCATTTTTAAAAGAATAGACACTTTTTATGGACCGAGGTAGTATTTGAATATGATGACCAAAATAGTAACGATCAACCTTAACCGGCGTGGTACCGGTCGGAAGTACTATAGTGGAGAGCAATGTCGTATCCCACGAGGAATTTATCGAATATCAAAGTCGCTTTTACGATTTAGTTTGAACTTAGAAAGTTGCATTATACAAATTAAATGTGTTTTGAGTCAAAGGCCATCATATACATACTATATAAACATGAGCTCCTCCTCAAAATCGTGAAAATAGCTCAAAACCAACTCCTCTATACATACGCATTCCCTCACTCCCCCACACTTGCTTTAGCAAGTGTGCTCTAAATGAAAGGATTGCTTGACTCGTAGGTGTCCAAGGGAACGAGACCACAAATAAGGCTTGGGGTCGGGAAATTACGGGCTACAAACGAATGGCTAAGTGTCGGATTGGGGTCTAACCATCCTACCAAGGCCTAGAGGGTTATCGTGGAATATGTCACGGGATGGCTATTTGGCTCTAGTTAAGTCAAAGAAATGCCATAACTATAGTCCCAAACTCTACCAAAGTTGGCCTTTCTATTTCGCCTCGGTTAATGATATGAGTTCTGTGTAGCCGAATTATGACTAAGTCTACCATAATCGGTCACTAGTTACCATGGTTCAAGAAATCAAGTTATACGTGCATAAAAATCCCGCTCTAAGATAAGGCAAGAATCCAAGTAACATGCATTTAAACATTCACTAAACCATTATCCTATCGTGTGACGGCTCAAAATACGTAATGAAACATCAATACCATGGAAAATTTTTAAAATTGCTCAAATTTACAAAGAGGTGACCAAACGAGAAGCATACATCACAATGGATCAAGTCTCAATGAAGTACATATCAAAGCTAAGCCTACCACCCCCATTTTAAATGCAACACCTGCCCTCTCGTGTGTGAATGATAAAGGAAAGAAGGCTTAGCTTAACCCGGCAGAAAGGCGCAACTGTGTACGTGACATTTCTAGGTAAGCTCCATCCCGAATACCTACACCAAGAGAAACCAAGAAAACACAGACACGGGGAACAGCCACCGTGCCGAAAAGAAGCAATAGATATAAGAAAGATAATGCCACAAATACGAATAGGGGAGGATACGGGGGAAATACCGACTCAGACTGCATGTGACAAAATAAAATCAAATAAAAGAAAAGAGTATCAACCATGCATAGAAGTACGGCCAAAACAGGCCAAAGGCAAATCATCCAAGTGCGGTAAAAGACGGAAAAGTGAAGAGACAAGTCTAGTGCCCCTTGGGCTTACATCAAGTCTAACTGAAAATGCAAAAGTGCAAAAGACAACAGACTAGTCTAGGGCTATACATCGAGAGAACGGAACAAAATAAACTCAAGCACTCGTAGACTGGTCTGGAGGATCACGCACGAGATAAAGGTCAGCTGGATCTTTTGGCTCAACGGCGGGTGCAGCAGCAGTATGGGCTTGAGTGGCCCCAGCAGCAGAAACGTCACCTTCGATAGTGACCACATCATCCTGAACCCCGATCAACACGTTGGTGGAAGAGCTCTCTCCGCCCTCAGAAGAAAGTGCAAAGCAGCAGCACTGTGAATCGTGGTGGCACGTGGTGTGACCTCGCCCCCATCGTAAGCATTACCATCCCCTCGGACTCACTATCCTCATCACCGTAACTAGACCCGTAATCAAAACTACTCTCCTCATCACTGCACTCACCGCCTCGGCATCGTAAACCACTATCCTCAAAGCAAGAGCCCCTTGATCTCCCTCATCTCCTCTCCGGTAAGCAACCCGAGTGGGAAAAAGTCAAACTCCCTGGAAGGTAGTCAATGAATAAAGGGATGTTCGATTCTCGTGGATGTCTGATTCTCACAAAGTTATTCATTGATGAGATTGTCTCGATTTAACCGCCATCTCTTTGACCTACCCTAAGGCGGCACTGAGATGCGAGGTTAAAACCTGGAATGGTAGAGTAGACTTAATTTTAGTTTACAATTCCTAAAATAAATATAGTAGTGTTAACTTGAATTAATATATGTCATTTTATTTACAAAGATTATATCCCTTACTAAATTGCTTAAAATTTATAATTGACTAGTATTGACTTCAAGTTAAAAGTGGAAAGAACTAGACGTTGAACTAGTTAATCGATAATGCAATTAATTTTCGGAAGAGATATTTTTCTTAAGCCTTTTAAAACCAGAGTGACATATAGGTATGTCACTAGTGTCATTCGTGTCAAACGGGAGACAAACTTAGGTGATTTCGACTTTGAAATTCTTCTAGTGAATTTTGAGTGTGTAGTGATTACACGAGTAATTTTCTAATTGAAAATCGGAAAATCATGAAGTGTTACTAGTTGGACGATATTTGGAATCGATGAACTAGTGGGAGCTTTATGATTTGTTGTTTTTCTAGAACATTAGAAAAGTTTAATCGACTACACACACGAATCGCTTCTAATTGAAAACCGGAAAGTCATGAAATGTCGCTAGTTGGATGATATTTGGAATCGATGAACTAGTGGGAGTTCTATGATTTGTTGTTTTTTTCCGAAACATTGAACTATAGATTTTTCTAATCTAAAAATCGGAATATCATAAAAATAAAGCATTGCTCGTTAGACGGTATTTGGAACCGATAAACTAGTGGGAGCTTTAATGTTATGATTTATTGTTTTTTTGGTATATTAGAAAATCCGAGAAGTCCCTACGAGTAACACTCAAATAGACATCCCACTTGTTCAAGAGTAGTGTCTACTCAAACGAACCGGTGGTTCAAGATCGTTTCCATTCACGGAAAGTCAAGAATGGGAGAATATGTCTAAAAGTGTTAGTCATCTAAATCGAGAAAACTTTAAGGTCGAACCTAAAATTAATTAATCGAAAATCATAGGATATGGATAAAGTGATTTTGGATCACCAACCTATGAATCCTGGCGATTTTCTCGAGCTAAGTTCTTTGGCGTAACAAGGTAGCAAAGGCATTTAACGATTAAAGGAGTAAACAACGGGCGCTTAATTTTAGCTAGAATAGTGGGAGTGATATAAGGAAATGAATCTCGGATTCAATCCTTGGATATCGCGGAAAATTATTTTCTCGCTTAAGATTCGCTGAACGAATGGATTTACCTTCTATTCGATAATTTGTTTGTCGATGTAAAGTGAATATACCATTTGTAGTATTTAATCCAAGACTCGGACTTTTGTTTGATAAAGTCAAAAACCACTTAGAATCGTTGAAATATGTATATAAAACACATCTTAAAGAACTATTAAAAGCAATTGGTCTCTATATTTAGATAAACGCTTCTTCATATTCCATAGTTAGTGCATAGTCCTTAAAAGACAAGACTCAAGATCGCTCAGGGTGATTCCTTCCTCCCACCGTTAGATTGTCTCAAAGGTTCAATGACTAAGTTTCCTTTCAACCGGAAAGGACAATGGTTATAAAGAAGTAACATAGCTTGTTCATGATTTTACTTCGGGTCTAATGAAAGATACAGCTAGTAGGAGCTTCCGAGTAGTGACTTCTTGTCCGATAACTATTCAAACGCTCCGGTAAGTTTATCCAAAATATTTTGAGGTTTCTTTATTTTCAACAGAGATAGAGTATTCTATACTCGGAATAGGCCATTCATAGTCCTCGAGATCGATGCTCACCGCCTCATTGTGACATGTTCTCACTAAGTGAGAAACCGTTAAATTGCCTTACATAGTTTTAGATGTGCTACAATACATCGCTTAACTCAATAAAGATATTGGAAGTTAAATAACTGCTTACATTGAAATGTAAGACCGAGAAGTCTACCAAGAATATGCTTTGGAATTTACGGATAAGGTGTGGATTCGGTTCACCCCACTTCCATAAATATAAGCATTTAGCACACGGTGCTTGAAGGTAAGATCGGTATTTCTGCATCCGCTCGGTCAATGACCATTCGTGATATATCTTTTAAGCTATTGAGTATAAAGGTTAGATATAGGATTCTTGAAATCGGAAGTGACGCTTATAATCGCTGCATCCTTTCCGATAGAGTCCATGAACAAGAGAAACCTTGAACCTTGAAGCACGCTTACTCAAGGTAGTTACTAATCGATTAAAATCGCACCACATCCAACATCGGTTGTTGGTGATAACACTAAATACTACTAAACTATATCGTAATTTCGATCCACCCGTAAAGTATCGGGAGTATGTTTTATCCATTACCCATTACGAGTTTCTCGCGGACTTTGTATTCTCGAGGATCGATTGATGACCTATGGCTCTTTTGTGAGCAGATAGATTCTCATAATATAGGTTGGTTTAATAACCATAACCCTATGAATGGAGTTCGCACTCAGCCTGCTCATGCTCTTGTGGAACCACCCGAGCGCCTCAGCCCAAGTGGGAGTAATTGGATCTACACGAAAAGAGTAGAATAAGTTCGGTATTGCATGATTTCATTCAAAAGGTAAAATAAGGGTGATTCCTAAGACTTTCTTGCCAAACAAACGGAGTCCGGATTCATTCGAACAAAAGTGGTATTGCCTTATGAACTTATGACATGGATGATCGCCAAGGCTTATGTCCTTTTGTGGATAAAAAGCAAACCTCTCGGTCATTGGAAGTCATATATTTCTACAATATGTGGATTTGACCTGTAATATTGATAAGTCTTTTGTAGACCGGATATCAATTTTAGTACAAGAGTGAATATATACATACATTAGTGTTTGTGAAGGATAACACCGCACCGCTTGGAATCAACACGGGTGTGTTATCTCAAGTCGAATATGACAATACCACAATTTCTCGCAATGTAGATTTGGACAACATTCTTAAGAGTTTGACTCGGTCGAATTCATTAGAATCACCACGGTTTCCCATCCATCTTATTGGTTAAGATGATGCATCCGTGTATGCAACATTCAACGAGGAAGTTCTACCCTATGCCTCAAGAATGACTCTCTAAATCTTCGGATCAAGAGAAATGGGATAGATTCTCTTTCTAGTAAGAGATGGTCGTTATTGAACGTCAACTTTGATCGAATCTTAGATTCGGCGGTTAACAAAGCAAGTTTAGTATGTCCTTTAGTATCTTGAGAGAACGAGGAATAATATGCGGACATATTCATGTGTGAACTTGGATATGTGTGATACAATCGATTTTGACTTTAAGTCGATTGAGGATGATCGTTAAGTCGATCTCGGCCTGTTGTTTACTCTTGTGTTGAAGCTATTGCCTGGAGGAATCTAGCAACGCCAACTCGACTTTAACTAGTTGGGTGATTAGCGGCTTTTGTAGTAGCTGCAGAGGCGATATAGCTTAAGGATTTCCTTTTCATATCCGGGAGTGATTCTAGATTTGAAAGCCGATACCACATCATTGTGCAAACGATGAAGGGTAGCTTATAGGATTTTCAAATCACTAGAGGTCAAAAGCATATTGGGAAAGTACCACATGATTAGATGGACCGGTAACGCTTTCGATTCTACGGATCGCCTCGAGCCGACAACCCGACTAATCATTAAGACCCATGACATTTAGATGTAGGTGCTCCCCGAGTCACTGACCTATCCTACGACGGCATACTCGGAGTGTACTTTGGAATCTGAAATGGTTATGATATGCTTAGTGGGTACTAGAATATGGGATGGGTCTCCATTGCTTTAGAGCAAGTGGGAGATGTAGTTTGTTGTATTTTAAATAATAGGGTGTGCTCTAAAACAATTAATCACATGCTTTCGTGCAAGTGGGAGATTGTTAGGTGTAATGCCCGAAAGACAATTTTGCAATTGTTTTATTTAATAAATGAAATGATATTATTATTCATATTTATTATTCTCATATTCACCGATGTGACAATAGTATTTACACTATAGAAAACCCTAAAGTATATCGTTTATGTAATCACTTAACCAATTGTATGGTATATACACGGGAGGATTGAGTTAGTGAAGATGTACTTAAAATACAATTAGCCCGTGAGTGAAGTTAATCGAGAGTATCGGGTCTCTCCTTTAACGTGCTATTAATGCGCCCTAACACAATATGTGTGATTGTCTTATCCGACTTTCGTTAAGAGAACCTAGAAGTGGGCATTTATATATGATAGATATATCATATAGTATCGGACCGATTTGATTAGAGTTCACGATATAATTCCGTAATCGAGAAGTCTTATCGAATCAATGGATGATCATATTTATGGATATATCTTAATCCTCGAGGTGATCTGCGCCAACCGCTTGAATCAAGCATGAAGTTTGACTTGACGGTTAAGTGATTACACCGAGTCCGTGGTCCGAATTACCCCATCTTGGCATTGTATCGATTGAGTGAGTAGTCCGTGTTATCACAGATATGTAATCCATTCCTTCCATTTCTCGGAAGTAGATAGACAGCCTCTTTATTTGTTAATTCTAGAAACCGATCGATCCATGGAGTTCATATTACATCGATTAGCTACCAAAGTGAGTTGTATGAATTAATTGATCACTAGGGGTTAATGGTAAATAAGGATAAGAGGTTCTAGAAAGTGGTTAACGGTAACTTCCCGATTTAGAATGAATAATATCTATGGAGGATTAATCCATATGTAATGATTATATCAATGGACGCTTATTATTATTCTCGTGAGGAGATAAATATAATCTCATAATCGGAGGAGTGCAACACGGGATTATGGTGGCATATTCTCGTGATTGATTTATCGAATATAATTATTCTCGCTCGTAAGATAATTATTTATTTGATTTATCGGAGCCACGATTATTAGTCCATGGTCCCCGACGTGCCTCCTAATATAGCATAGCTATTCTCGGACGTCGAATCCTAAAAATATTAATTTAGTTCTTGTTGGACTTTATTAAAACGATATGTGAATTAATTGTTTAGTGGACTATTAAATTAGTTGGGCTAAATAATTAAATATGTGGAAAAGATTTTTTCCATAATCTTGGCCCAATTATTGTGTAATGGAAAAATTAATATTGACTAGGTCAATAAGTATGATTTTCGCCCCATGCTCTTTTTTATGGAAACAAGAAATTGTTTTTTGTGATTAATAAAAGATGAATGTGATAAAATATTTATTGGATAAATATTTATGGAAAGAAATAAAGATAAATATTATTCTAGATTTGTTCTAGAATATTATGGGATTATTTTTATTTAATGGATTTATTTTAATTGCAAAATAAAATCCTTGAGGCTAAGTTTTACTCTCCTATATAAAGAGAGTTCTCCAAGCCTGTACACATGATTTTTTCGACTTCTACCTCTTAGAGATGAGAAGGAAAATTTCGCCAAGGGAGATAAGGGAAAATCTTGAGATTTTTCCGGTAGCATATCGGAAGGATTCGAGTCGAGAATTTCCTTCCACGGGAGTTGCTTGGATCACACGTGACGGAAGATCGTGGTGCTCTTCACACCTTGTTCGCTCTTTCTATTGTGTTCTTCAACTTGGATTTTGAGATCCAAGAGGTATGTTCTACAACCCCCTTGTAGATGTAGATCTAGTTATTTTATTACGTGTAATTTATAGATCTAGATCCTTAAATCGCTTCCGTTGCGGATGATATTACTAACAGATTTGATGGTTCCCGGATAGTGAGGGCTGCCCCTCCTCTAGTCTTTGGCCTCTTTGAGGGTTTCTCGGCGGCTGCCTTATCCTTTCGTTTGGCCAAAGCGGAAGAGTCGGGATTGGACGTGGATTTGGGCAGAGCCATTAACCTACGGTTTAGATACAACGGAAACAACACCACCGGAACAACACCACAACAACCAACAAACACAACCCGATTAGCGCCCAATCGGGATTTCCAAACACAAAACACCAACAAAACCAATCGAACCAACCAAAACGATAACTCCACCCCCACACCACAATGTAGTACAACCGAACCACAACACCACCACCACAAGGATACAAAACAAAGCAGCAAGTAGTCAATTACAGTCATAGGGGGGAAAACGGGTTGAAAAAGAAGTTGAAGAAATCACCTCTAGAACTGAAAATTGACAAAAGAGGGCCGAGAATTGCTTACCACACGAGAGAGGGAATGATTTGGAGAAGAAACGCCATCAGAAGTCGTAGCAGTTGATAGAGGGGTGACTGGCCGGAACAAAGCTTCAGTGGCGGCGCTAATGGCGTAAACACGCAAAGAAGTTAGGGACGGAAACAAAGAATTTGGTGTTGAAATTGAGAAATTGGGGATGGGAGGATGAGGAGGAAGAGTTAGGGTGGAAGAATTTGAGATGGAAGGCCTCAATTGGGGATTTATGCGTGGTTGACAGGAAAGAAATGGAATTAGGTCGAAATTTGGTTTGGAAGTGAAGTGGAAAACTTCCCGGTATGTTTATATAGAGGAAGGAATGCGACAAGATAGCACTCAACGCGCACGCATTATGGCTCAAACTCTCTCGATGACGGATGCGTGACGCATTCAATATAATGCGTGACGCATTGAAACAAGATGAAACTCTTGCGTAACTCTGGTCAAGGATGCGAATCGCGGAAAAAAATGTCGAACTCTCTGGTTTTGGAATGCGTATGATTAAATAGAATGCGACGCATTGCCCTGGTTTCACCAAAACTTCACATTTACACCTAGATTCCCACTCTATCACCTTAGATCAATTCTAACACCTAAAAACTACTCAAAACAGAGAAACGGTGGGTTGCCTCCCCAAGCGCTTTGTTTTACGCCGCTGGCTCGAGGAATGATTTATACGGTGTCAACTTTAGAGTTATACCGTTGACACAATGGGTGGAGTTGGTGGATAGAAAGAAGTTTGATGGAATTATACGATTTGATTGTCAAGTTTAGTGTCCTTGACAAGACTCACAAGGTCCCACACAAGGGGACTGGATCTTAAGGAGGATAACCTCGAGTGCCTCATCGAAATGTAACCTTTCGTACTTCTTCAACCGAAGGCCATTTGTAACAAACGGCCCATTGGTTGGGTGAATGATTTCGACGGCACCGGAGGGATAGACCTTAGAAACTACATAAGGACCCGACCAACGAGATTTGAGTTTGCCTTGAAAAAGGTGAAGATGAGTGTTATAAAGGAGGACTTCGTCACCTTCCTTAAACTCTCGAGGCTTGATCGCTCTATCGTGAAGTAACTTAGTCTTTTCCTTATAGTCTCTCGCACTCTCATAAGCTCTAAGGCGAAACTCATCTAACTCATTTAACTGTGCTAACCGCTCTCTCCTACTAGACCTCATCCAAGTTTAGGAACCGGTAGCCCAATATGCCTTATGCTTAAGCTCACCGGGAGGTGACAAGACTTCCCATACACTAACATATAGGAGACATACCTATGGGAGTCTTAAAGGCATTTCTAAGGGCCCATAGCGCATCATCTAACTTATTAGCCCAATCATTAGGGTGTGAATTCAAAGTTTTCTCAAGGATACGCTTAATCCCCCGGTTACTCACTTCCACTTGGCCACTAGTTTGGGGGTGATAGGTGTCACGGATTTTATCAATGGAAAACAACAAGTAATAAATTTATAAATCCGTATTCCCCAAGTGTAGGGATCAGAGTACAAATGATTAATACCGAGTCGGTCACAGGAACGGGTATCTAGTTCATTAATTTTCCTAAGATTGTTACTATTATTATTAAAACCTAAAACGATAAAATAAACTGGACAGAGGATTGTCAGTCCAAAGCCAGGAAGGATAAAAGCGAAAACAAAATCTAAACTATAAACTATAAAATAAACGGTAAACAAGAAGATGATCATGGTGATTAAACAATGAACAAACAAATATTCCTCCAATCCCGCAACCCTTAATTTCCTCTCTAAAGTTATCTTGTGATGATTCAATTAAAGATGTGGTTCACCTATCAAAGGTATGAATTCCTACTCTCGTAGATAATTCGCCTATCAATCTCTCATCTCTCGATATATAAGATTGACGCAAGCAAAACAAGGTGTAAGATCTCTCAATCTAGCAACCTAGTTATTCAACCTATCAACTCTCGTTATGTCAAGGTTAAAAAATCTCATCTTTCCTATGGTGATCTAAGGTTTACACCGACTCTCGTCATACGGTAAACATCAACAACAATTCATCTTTCGATATTGATTGCATAACACATAAGCATAGGAAAAATACAACTTGAATTAAAAATCACAAAACAAATCTAGATTGAAAATAAAAAATCTGCTGAAACGGATTCACATAGTTTGAACAATTGCTCAGCCTCCAAGCATTCAAAGATAAAGAAAAGCAAAACGAAATAGAAAGCGAAGGAAAACAAGAAAATCGCAACCCCAAATTTCTCCCTAAGGGGTCGGGCCGCCAGGTTTTCTCCTAATGATTGTGTGTCAATAGGTCTCAATAATGTATGTTTTAAGGTTGAAATCCCGCCGCTATTTATAGGAAAGTAAGTCGGCCGTCTTTGGAAGTCGGTGTTGGACGCCCGTCCGATGCCTTCCGACGCCCGCCCATTCTTCCGGGACGGAGGTGGACGCCCGCCCACTCGGGCCCAAACTCTCTCGAATCAACTTTTTCCTCCCGGACGCTGCTCACTATTCCGGACGCCCGCCCATTTCTAGACACCGCCAAAGATCTTCACTTCAACTTCAAACTCGAGCCCAATCTTCTTCCTTCTTCTTCTACTTCTACTTGCATTTAGATCTTCAAATGAACACCATTCAAGCTCGTTCCACCTCATGCAAGCGTACCTACATCACGATAAAAACATGCAAATGTAACATCTTACATCTAAAGATATTTATCCAATAAAATCACATAATTAGCTCGATTTTGCACTTTATTACTTCTAAAACTCATTTGCTCAATATTTCAATATAAAGCTCGATTTCTATGAAAACATCCAGATATGGGGAAATTGACATAAAATATATCCTTATAAAACGATAAAATCACCCTTAACAACTCCCCACACGTAAACCTTGCTCGTCCCGAGCAAGACAAAACAAAATCAAGACTCGAGACATATAAACATTTATGCAACCATAAAGCATATTCAATAGTTTAGAGGTTCACCCAAGTGTGTGTGCATAGCCATAATAAATTTCCACTAAATCCAAACTTGAAATTGATTCAAGCAAAACTAGCCAACATCCCATTTAGATCGTAAATATAAAACGATTATAACATGCACCTCACAAAACATACATATTCGAAAGAAAAAAATAATAAGGAGTGTTTACAATATTTCCGACAAACTTAGAGGATAATCCCTACAACATATCTTTGGCTTTATATACTGGGATAGTCGAAGATAACTACGGTTTTCAACCATCTTTTCACATTGCCATGTGCTAATTTTTCTTAAAGTTCTCTTAATTACACACGTATAGCATATGCCCTCATTCCCAAAGAATAGACGCTTCGTGATAACACCCTAGCCGACTACTATCATCAGCAATCGGGAGCTATTAAGCCTCATAGTGGTATAGGACATTTCATGATAATGCCCTACCGCACTCAAATCATTGGCATTTACTTTCGACACTTATATATATATATATATATATATATATATATATATATATATATATATATATATATATATATATATATATATCTTATTCATATTATTCATCTTAGATTGGTATACAAACCTTAAATTATATCCCTCCTATCACATTCAAACCTTAAGATATTCATAGTATGTCATACTTTAATTCTAAACACAACCTATTAAAATTTTCAAAATTTGTATGTACGCAAAGAATCATGCGATAATCATCAAAAATCTCTAATCAAATGGGCATAGCTTTAAAATATAGCTCATCATTTACTATGGCACGTGAAAAATAGTGTTGGGTGAAACATCTAAATTTACTAAATATGCAAAATAATGCACCAATGATATAAAAACTCAAATAAAGATATGCCTTTGCTCACTTGGGACAAAACAAACAAAATTTTTAAAATTTAGCACTTTTTCATGGAAATATAATAGTATGGCAAATGAATGTAGATACATGAAACCATTTCCTCCTCACACTTAAATTACAACATGTCCTCATGTTGCAGTGTAATTAAAGAGAAGATAAAAGAACTTAGTGATTCGGTAATGATATGAAGATAGGTCAAGAAGGATAGATAATCGATCCGCGCTTCCGAGGCACGAGATGTCATAGTATTCCTCTCCAGATTCACTTCCAAGGCCAACTTTAACAAGAACAACTAAAAATATACCCGCACTCACTTGAAAACATGGCAAGATCTCGGGAACACGGGGAATATAACATGGCAAAAATAATTATAGACAAGAAATAAGCACATGATATAATGGCTCGGGATGGAAAAATCACCACACAGTGGAAAGTACAGACACCTAAGCGCCAAAAATAAAGCCACGAAGCTTTTACAATACAAATATGGACCACATGTGCATACAGAAACGAGGATAGAGGACACTACAAAGTAAAGCAGGCTAGTGCACTAAAAAGAAAAATAAAAATAAATAAGAAAAACAGAATAAAATACAATGCAACTAAATGATATGCAACTATACTAAAAAGGCAAAACGAAAATAAAGAAAATAAACTAGCCCAACTAATTCCATAGATATCGCCCTAATCTAAGCACGGTCAAGAATATAAACGTCTACTCAATAACGCCACAGAAGCGCAACAAAATTCGATTATGCAAAGCCACAGAAGCTTGCCATGTAAAGTGTAGACGTGCCTTTAACAACCCTAACACCCTAGATAGACGACAGAAGGAACAACACAAGTCATATTAGAATCACGTCTAGCTAGGTGAATTACTCAACATGGATTGCAATAGATGGAAAGAAAACCATAATCGTGGAAAGAACAGACATCTACGATACACAAAGGCCACAGAGGCTCACATGGAAAAGAAGTCATAGAGATTTTTTTCAGATTAAGCTCATATAAAGATGGAACATATACATGGAACATTAAAAAATAGTTAGGCTAGGTGCAACTACATGAAAATATATTACAATGCAATCTACATGATATGCAATTAAATGATATGCATCTAAATGATATGCAAAAATAAAAGAAAGAAAACTAGCCCACTCATTTGCAACACGACATGTATATAATAAACGCTCTACCAAATAATGACAAGCCATTTATAAACGATAAAGATTATTCATTACATGCAGTGTAGACGCGCTTTAAGACTCATCAAAGGTGATAGCATTATGGAGAACCAACAGTTAGCTATACTAAACAGATATAACTCATAAGCCAAAGATAGTAGCAACGGAAAACCGACAATAGCTACCCATATGAGTTACAAAAATAACAAGAAAGCACATAGGTCTCAAAGCTCACAAGATTCATCACAAAGATATGTAGCATACGGAAACCGACATTAGCTACTAAATAACAATAAGAACAGTTATAGCATATGAGAACCGACATTAACTATAACATGCATGGATGAATCATCAATTATTTAACATGGATCCGTAGATGGAAATATGTACACATGCAAGTTCAGAACATCTACGTAAAATAATTAGCCACGTAAGCTCATATGAAAGTATCCACGCCAAATAAAGCATTAAAAATCAAGTTAATAAAAATTGAACTAAGCATCTCACAATCACGACTTACCTAACACTCAACTAATAAAACAACTAAGTGTGTGAAAGAATTTCATGACACCTCTTATAAGTGCATCCCAAGAATCGAGGTAAATGGGTGTGTAAGATAAAGAAACCATGCCACAACAAGAACGTCGAAACACAACAACCACTCTAACATGGACCGCAATAGATGGAAAAGGCCACAGAGGCTTAAAGTAAAGCATCCAAGTCGTGGGTGAAAGAATGCAAATTTTATTACTATATTCATCACAAACCCTTAACATTTTAAAAATCGGGTGGTTGGACGGCCGCTCATGTGTATGGACGGGCGCCTGGTCTCGATTTGGCGAATCGGACGGTCGACGCCCGTGTTCGTAAAAGCATATCCGTAATAAGTGGGGTTGGATGGACGGGCGTTCACTTCTTCGGGACGCACGCCCGAGGCCACACAGAGTGGACGGGCGCTCGTAAGAAGTAGACGCCGTCCGGCACTCAGAGTAACGCGCACTCAAACAGTAAACTCGACCTATATCATAAACCTTAGATACACTTTATACATCATAAACCCTGAAGCTTTAAGAAACCCTAGTTTTTATTAGAAAAGAAAACCTAACCCTAGAAGAAAAAGAAACCTAATAAACCCTAATGAACAAACTGTCACCTCATTCACGTTTCACAAATCGAGTTAAAAAAAAACTTTTTACACATTCTTAACCCAACGGTCACCGAAACACGGCAAAAATAAAAAAAAACTCTCAATTTATTTAATGCTACTTTTATTGAAAACTACCTAAAAAGGTACGGAAACAGAAACCTAAACCTAAACTACGAAAAATTTAAAATAGAAAAACAGAAAACACTAAAAAAAAGGAAAAAAAACGTGTTGAAATCTTCTGAGCCCAAAATGGAAGGGAAAACAGTGGATTTTGACCTCGAAAACGGTGGCCTTAAGCCGTTCGTCACGTCGTCGGAGTCGGAACGAGCTTTCCGAATTGGGGTCCTGTACGTAAATCCGACACTCGAGCCAAAAGTTACGGCCAAAATACTAACAAGTGCTAAAACGATCCCTTTTATCCAAAAATTTGACCGCGAAAAACGTGGAGTCGATGATTCAACCTCGTAACCCTACCTACGAAACCTACCTAATAAAAGCAGAAACCCTAGTACATTTATTTAATAACCACAAGAAAGACAAACCAAGGTATCTACCTAAAACAAAAATAAATAAATAAAAATCAGACAGACAAAGCGACGGGCGCCCAAGTTATCGGACGGACGCCTCGCTCGAGAAAGAACAGACGGGCGCCCGTTATCGGACGCCGCCCCGCTCGGGCAAAACACAACAGAGACGATCGATTTGGACGGACGGGCGCCCAATAGCTCAGACGCCCGCTTACGCTCAAATCAAGCACATAAACGCCGCTAAACACGTAAAACAAAGTTCAAACAAAACACTAAAACTAAACAAAACCCTAATTGAAACCTAAACACAAACCTATGAAAATTAATAATCATTAGATAACACAAACTACCTACGAAAAACAAAACAGAACAACTTTAGAAAAAATTAATAAGAAACTAGACGATCGCATCGATTCCCCGCAACGGCGCCAAAACTTGTCACGGATTTTATCAATGGAAAACAACAAGTAATAAATTTATAAATCGGTATTCCCAAGTGTAGGATCGAGTACAAATGATTAATACCGAGTCGGTCACAGGGAATCGGGTATCTAGTTCATTAATTTTCCTAAGATTGTTACTATTATTATTAAAACCTAAAACGATAAAATAAATTGGGCAGAGGATTGTCAGTCCAAAGCCAGGAAGGATAAAAGCGAAAACGAAATCTAAACTATAAACTATAAAATAAACGGTAAACAAGAAGATGATCATGGTGATTAAACAATGAACAAACAAATATTCCTCCAATCCCGCAACCCTTAATTTCCTCTCTAAAGTTATCTTGTGATGATTCAATTAAAGATGTGGTTCACCTATCAAAGGTATGAATTCCTACTCTCGTAGATAATTCGCCTATCAATCTCTCATCTCTCGATATATAAGATTGACGCAAGCAAAACAAGGTGTAAGATCTCTCAATCTAGCAACCTAGTTATTCAACCTATCAACTCTCGTTATGTCAAGGTTAAAAATCTCATCTTTCCTATGGTGATCTAAGGTTTACACCGACTCTCGTCATACGGTAAACATCAACAACAATTCATCTTTCGATATTGATTGCATAACACATAAGCATAGGAAAAATACAACTTGAATTAAAAATCACAAAACAAATCTAGATTGAAAATAAAGAACCCGCTGAAACGGATTCACATAGTTTGAACAATTGCTCAGCCTCCAAGCATTCAGCATAAAGAAAAGCAAAACGAAATAGAAAGCGAAGGAAAAACAAGAAAAATCGCAACCCCAGCCTCCCCTAAAGGGGCTGGGGCCGCCTAGGGTTTTCTCCTAATGATTGTGTGTCAATAGGTCTCAATAATGTATGTTTTAGGGTTGAAATCCCGATGCTATTTATAGGGAAAGTAAGTCGGCTGTGCTGAAGTCGGTGTTGGACGCCCGTCCGATGCCTCTGGACGCCCGTCCATTCTTCTGGACGGAGGTGGACGCCCGTCCACTCAGCGTCCAAACTCTCTGAATCAACTTTTTCCTCCTGGACGCTCGTTCACTATTCCGGACGCCCGTCCATTCTGGACGCCAGTTTGACTTGACGGTTAAGGATTACACTGAGTCTGTGGTCTGAATTACCCCATCTTGGCATTGTACTGGATTGAGTGAGTAGTCCGTGTTATCACAGTATACGGAATCCATTCCTTTCATTTCTCGGAAGTAGATGAGACAGCTCCCTTATTTGTTAATTCTAGAAACCGATCGATCCATGGAGTTCATATTACACTGATTAGCTACCAGTGAGTTGTATGAATTAATTGATCACTAGGGGGTTAATGGTAAATAAGGATAAGAGGTTCTAGAAAGGGTTAACGGTAACTTCCCGATTTAGAATGAACAGTCTATGGAGGATTAATCCATATGTAATGATTATATCAATGGACGCTTATTATTATTCTCGTGAGGAGATAAATATAATCTCATAATCGGAGAGTGCGAGCCACGGGATTATGGTGGCATATTCTCGTGATTGATTTATCGAATATAATTATTACATTCGTAAGATAATTATTTATTTGATTTATCGGAGACGTCGATTATTAGTCCATGGTCCCCGACGTGCCTCCTAATATAGCATAGCTATTCTCGGACGTCGAATCCTAATAATATTAATTTAGTTCTTGTTGGACTTTATTAAAACGATATGTGAATTAATTGTTTAGTGGACTATTAAATTAGTTGGGCTAAATAATTAAATATGTGGAAAAGACTTTTTCCATAATCTTGGCCCAATTATTGTGTAGTGGAAAAATTAATATTGACTAGGTCAATAAGTATGATTTTCGCCCCATGCTCTTTTTATGGAAACAAGAAATTGTTTTCTTGTGTATTAATAAGACATGTCCATAAAATATTTATTGGATAAATATTTATGGAAAGAAATAAAGATAAATATTATTCTAGATTTGTTCTAGAATATTATGGGATTATTTTTATTTAATGGATTTATTTTAATTGCAAAATAAAATCCTTGGAGGCTAAGTTTTACTCTCTTATATAAAGAGAGTTCTCCCAAGCCTTAGACACATGATTTTTTCGACTTCTACCTCTTAGAGAGGAGAAGGAAAATTTCAGCCAAGGGGAGATAAAGGGAAAATCTTTGAGATTTTTCCGGTAGCATATCGGAAGGATTCGAAGTCGAGAATTTCCTTCCACCGGAGTTGCTTGGATCACACGTCACGGAAGATCGTGGTGCTCTTCACACCTTGTTCGTTCTTTCTATTGCGGTTCTTCAACTTGGATTTTGAGATCCAAGAGGTATGTTCTACAACCCCTTGTAGATGTAGATCTAGTTATTTTATTACGTGTAATTTATAGATCTAGATCCTTAAATCGCCCGCTATGGATGATATTACTAACAGATTCGATGGTTCCCGGATAGTGAGGGCTGCCCCTCCTCTAGTCTTTGGCCTCTTTGAGGGTTTCTCGGCGGCTGCCTTACCCTTTCGTTTGGCCAAAGCGGAAGAGTCGGGATTGGACGTGGATTTGGGCAGAGCCATTAACCTACGGTTTAGATACAACGGAAACAACACCACCGGAACAACACCACAACAACCAACAAACACAACCCGATTAGCGTCCATTCGGGATTTCCCAAACACAAAAACACCAACAAAAACCAATCGAACCAACCAAAACGACAACACCACCCCCACACCACAATGTAGTACAACCGAACCACAACACCACCACCACAAGGATACAAAACAAAGCAGCAAGTAGTCAATTACTGTCAGAGAGGGGAAAACGGGTTGAAAAAGAAGTTGAAGAAATCACCTTTAGAACTGAAAATTGACAAAAGAGGGCCGAGAATTGCTTACCACACGAGAGAGAGAATGATTTGGAGTAGAAACGCCATCAGAAGTCGTAGCAGTTGATAGAGGGGTGACTGGCCGGAACAAAGCTTCAGGGCGGCGTCAATGGCAGAAACACGCAGCAGCAGGGGACGGAAACAGCAATTTGGTGTTGAAATTGGAGAAATTGGGGATGGGAGGATGAGGAGGAAGAGTTAGGGTGGAAGAATTTGAGATGGAAGGCCTCAATTGGGGATTTGCGGCAGAAGTTGACAGGAAAGAAATGGAATTAGGTCGAAATTTGGTTTGGAAGTGAAGTGGAAAACTTCCTGGTATGTTTATATAGAGGAAGGAATGCGTGACGATAGCACTCAATGCGCACGCATTAATGGCTCAAACTCTCTCGATGACGGATGCGACGCATTCAAATAATGCGCGACGCATTGAAACAAGTGAAACTCTTGCGTAACTCTCTGGTCAAGGATGCGAATCGTGGAAAAATGCTGAACTCTCTGGTTTTGGAATGCGTGCGCATTAAATAGAATGCGTACGCATTGCCCTGGGTTTCACCAAAACTTCACATTTTCAGCCTAGATTCCCACTCTATCACCTTAGATCAATTCTAACACCTAAAAACTACTCAAAAACAGAGAAACGGTGGGTTGCCTCCCCCAAGCGCCTTAGTTTTACGCCGTTGGCTCGAGGGAATGACTTATACGGTGTCAACTTTAGAGTTATACCGTTGACACAAGGGTGGAGTTGGTGGATAGAAAGAAGTTTGATGGAATTATACGATTTGATTGTCAAGTTTAGTGTCCTTGACAAGACTCACAAGGTCCCACACAAGGGACTGGATCCTTAAGGAGGATAACCTCGAGTGCCTCATCGAAATGTAACCTTTCGTACTTCTTCAACCGAAGGCCATTTGTAACAAACGGCCCATTGGTTGGGTGAATGATTTCGACGGCACCGGAGGGATAGACCTTAGAAACTACATAAGGACCCGACCAACGAGATTTGAGTTTGCCTTGAAAAAGGTGAAGACGAGTGTTATAAAGGAGGACTTCGTCACCTTCCTTAAACTCTCGAGGCTTGATGGCTCTATCGTGAAGTAACTTAGTCTTTTCCTTATAGTCTCTCGCACTCTCATAAGCTCTAAGGTGAAACTCATCTAACTCATTTAACTGTGCTAACCGCCTCTCTCCTACTAGACCCTCATCCAAGTTTAGGAACCGGGTAGCCCAATATGCCTTATGCTTAAGCTCTACCGGGAGGTGACAAGACTTCCCATACACTAACATATAGGGAGACATACCAATGGGAGTCTTAAAGGCAGTTCTAAGGGCCCATAGCGCATCATCTAACTTATTAGCCCAATCATTAGGGTGTGAATTCACAGTTTTCTCAAGGATACGCTTAATCCCCCGGTTACTCACTTCCACTTGGCCACTAGTTTGGGGGTGAGAGGTGTCACGGATTTTATCAATGGAAAACAACAAGTAATAAATTTATAAATCCGGTATTCCCCAAGTGTAGGGATCGTAGTACAGCGATTAATACCGGAGTCGGTCACAGGGAACGGGGTATCTAGTTCATTAATTTTCCTAAGATTGTTACTATTATTATTAAAACCTAAAACGATAAAATAAACTGGACAGAGGATTGTCAGTCCAAAGCCAGGAAGGATAAAAGCGAAAACGAAATCTAAACTATAAACTATAAAATAAACGGTAAACAAGAAGATGATCATGGTTCACCTATCAAAGGTATGAATTCCTACTCTCGTAGATAATTCGCCTATCAATCTCTCATCTCTCGATATATAAGATTGACGCAAGCAAAACAAGGTGTAAGATCTTTCAATCTAGCAACCTAGTTATTCAACCTATCAACTCTCGTTATGTCAAGGTTAAAAATCTCATCTTTTCTATGGTGATCTAAGGTTTACACCGACTCTCGTCATACGGTAAACATCAACAATTCATCTTTCGATATTGATTGCATAACACATAAGCATAGGAAAAATACAACTTGAATTAAAAATCACAAAACAAATCTAGATTGAAAATAAAGAACCTGCTGAAACGGATTCACATAGTTTGAACAATTGCTCAGCCTCCAAGCATTCAGCATAAAGAAAAGCAAAACGAAATAGAAAGCGAAGGAAAAACAAGAAAAATCGCAACCCCAGCCTCCCCTAAGGGGGCTGGGGCCGCCTAGGGTTTTCTCCTAATGATTGTGTGTCAATAGGTCTCAATAATGTATGTTTTAGGGTTGAAATCCCGCTGCTATTTATAGGGAAAGTAAGTCGGCTGTGCTGAAGTCGGTGTCGGTCTCAGGGAATTGGGATGTTGAATCTAATTTTATTAATCCTCTCAATTGTTACTCAAGAAAACAAATAAACGAAAGAACGAACAAATAACACATAGAACAAGTAAACTAAATCTAAGCTAAAACGAAATAAAACTAAACTAAACTAACGATACATGGGCTCAAACAATGTACAAACTAAGTGATCTCAATCCTAGTTCATCTCATGACTTTAATTCAAATTTTGGTTTCACCTTGACACGAGACACAAATCCCTAATCTCTTAGTGAATCCGTATTCTCAAGGTCTAAAATCCTACTCTCGTAGTGAATTCAATTTATCAATCTCTCCTCTCTCGAATGTTGAGACCGATATTCAAACAAAACGAAGGTGTAGATTCAAGTTAACTCTCGTATTTCAGAACCTAACAACCTAGATAATTAACCGATTAACTTGTCATCATTAATGATTAAAAATCCTATCTTTCTATGGTGATCTAGTTTACGCAACTTTCGTATGTTGTAACTATCAATCACAAACCAATCTCTCGATAAAGTTCACACATAGCATCATAATCAAAGAAAGATACAAAATCAATTAAAGATCATAAAAAACGAATAAGGACTGAATAAATTAAATAAATAAACTCACGTAGTTTGGTACATGATTGAATCCATGAATCGAAAACGGAAGAAAACTACATCTAATCTAACCCCGGATCACCCGAGCACAAGGCTCGGGTGACCGGCCTTGGAAGCCAAGTTGGCCGCTGCTTTGCTGTGATATGCGGCTGAATGTAAATAATGAATTATATGATATTATTAGGGTTACATGCTGCAGCTTTATATAGATATGTATGTCGGCTATGCATAATAAATTGCGGCTGAAATATTCCTTTTTCAATTAGGATTGTATGTCGGCTGAATAATTCTGGATTTAGGAATGAAACTTCTAAAATTCATATCTTGAGTTGTAGACCTCCAAAAATTATGATCCGAATGTCATAAAAAAGCTCTCGGAAAACTCTACAACTTTCATTAAGGACTTTTCTTGTAAAACGCCTTTTGATTAGCCCGTCGTTTTGGGATTTTCCCAAGCTTTATTTCATCTTCATCCTCTTGTATCTCTTTCTTTCCACTTTAATCTTCAATCAAACATCATTTAGACCTCTTCCATTCCACATTTGTGCACCTAAAAGATGACAAAACCGAGCAAAACGTAAAACCATACAAAATAGATAATAAAACCACGATATTTACTCGATTTTGCATTTTAACTATTCAAAACGTCATTTGCTCAATTAATCGATTATAAGCTCGAATTCTACTGAAAAACATCCATATATGGGGAATATTGATATAAAATATATCCTTATAAAACACTACAAATTGACCCTTAACAGACGCCCGTCCATTCTAGACGCCAGTTCAGCATCTTCACTTCAACTTCAAACTCGAGCTCCAATCTTCTTCCTTCTTCTTCTACTTGCATTTAGATCTTCAAATGAACACCATTCAAGCTCGTTCCACCTCATGCAAGCGTACCTACATCACGATAAAAACATGCAAAATGTAACATCTTACATCTAAAGATATTTATCCAATAAAATCACATAATTAGCTCGATTTTGCACTTTAATACTTCTAAAACTCATTTGCTCAATATTTCAATATAAAGCTCGATTTCTATGAAAAACATCCAGATATGGGGGAAATTGACATAAAATATATCCTTATAAAACGTATAAAATCACCCTTAACAGATGTCCCTAACTTATGGTTGACCCCATACTTGGCTAGAAGAGTGTTGAAAGGACGGTTATGGAAGTGACTACCGTTATCACTAATGATAGCACGTGGCATCCCAAAACGAGCAAAGATATACTTTTTGATGAACCGAATGACCACATTCCTATCATTAGTGGGGGATGCTAACGCTTCTACCCATTTCGACACATAATCACACGCAACTAGGATATACTTATTGATATACGATGACGGATAAGGTCCCATAAAGTCCATTTCAAACATCAAACACCTCACACTCTAAAATTGGCTTTTGGGGCATCTCACTTCTTCAGAGATCCTACCTACCCGTTGACACGCGCCACAAGCTTTCACATAAGCATAGGAGTCACGAAAGATAGTTGGCCAATAAAAGCCACTTTGGAGTACTTTGAGAGCGGTTTTATCTCCCAAGAAGATGACCACCGCTACCCGGTCATGGCAAAACGAGAGGATGTTCCTAATCTCGCTATCATGGACACATCTATGAATTATACCATCCGAGCATCGTCTAAATAGATATGGATCATCCCATAAGTAGAATCGAATATCACTATAGAACTTCTTGCGTTGGTAATCCTTCGACTAGGATCCACATACCCACAAGCAAGAAAGTTCACAAAGGAGCGCATAACGGGTCACCATACCTACCCCGTTGCTCTTGAGCATTCCTTTTCACCGGTAGCATCGCATCAACTACCATCAAAGCGCTCATCCGAAATGACTCATTAATCTCCTCTCAAATCTTCGCACCTCCTCATCTAATGTCATACGACTCAAATGATCTGCCACCACATTTTCACAACCCTTCCGATCTTTAATTTGCACGTCGAACTCTTGAAGAAGCAAAATCCACCGCAATAAACGGGGTTTTGCCTCTTGATTTGCAAATAAGTACCTCAACGCAAAGATGATCGGTATGCACGATCACTTTAGACCCAACTAGATACGACCGAAACTTATCGAAAGCAAAAACAAACAAGTAAGTAATTCTTTTCGGTCGTGGCATACTTGGATCGTAAGGGTTAAGTGTGTGACTAGAATAGTAAATAAGCTTAAATATCTTATCAACTTTCTGCCCTAAAACAGCCCCTACAGCAGTGTCACTGGCATCACACATAACCTCAAACTCACGTGACCAATCAGGTGCAACTAGAATCGGTGCGGTCACTAATAACTGTTTAAGCATGTGAAAGGCATCAACACACTCTTGAGTGAAAATGAAGGGAGTGTCTTTTGTGAGCAAGAGTGTGAGTGGCCTAGCAATCTTGGAGAAATCCTTGATAAAACGCCGGTAAAAACCCGCATGACCAAGAAAAGCCCGAAGGGTCTTCAAGTTCGTGGGGACGGGCAAATTTTCAATTGCCACAACCTTGGCTCTATCAACTTCAATCCCCTTACGTGAAATCTTGTGGCCTAACACTATGCCCTCTTCGACCATGAAATGACACTTTTTCCAATTAAGTACAAGATTGGTGTCTTCACACCTTTGCAAAACTTTATCAAGATTACTCAAACAATCATCAAAAGAGTCTCCAAATACACTAAAGTCATCCATAAAGACTTCCAAGAATTTCTCAATCATGTCCGCAAAGATAGCCGTCATGCATCTTTGGAATGTCGCGGGTGCATTACACAACCCGAAAGGCATCCGTCTAAATGCAAAGGTACCATAGGGACATGTAAAGATAGTTTTCTCTTGGTCCTTAAGATCAATGCAAATTTGGTAGTAGCCACTAAAACCATCGAGAAAACAATAAAAGTCATGACCACTCAACCTCTCTAACATTTGATGAATAAAAGGCAAGGGGAAGTGATCTTTCCTAGTGGCATCATTCAGTTTTCGATAATCAATGCAAACACGATAGCCGGTGACTAAGTGAGTAGGGATCGTTTCATTGTTTTCATTAGGTTGAACAGTCATACCTCCCTTTTTAGGCACCACTTGGGTAGGGCTTACCCACTCGCTATCCGATATGGCGTAGATGATTCCATGCTCCAAAGATTTTCACCACGCCCCACGCACCACCTCTTGAAGGTGTGGATTAAGCCTTCTTTGACATTGCCTCACCGGCTTTACATCCTCCTCCAATATGATCTTGTGCTTGTAAAACCTGGGGCTAATACCCGGATATCCACCATCTTCCAACCAAAGGCTTTCTTATGACGCCTTAGCACTTTCATGAGCTTTTCTTCCTGCAAAGATGTTAGTGCCCCAGAAATAATCAAAGGCAATAAATTATCGGACTCAAGAAAAGCATACTTAAGGTGCTCCGGGAGTGGCTTTAGTTCCAAATCCTTTGGTGGATCCTCGATAGAAGGCTTCATCTTCTCACTGTTGAGGCCAAGCTCTAGATACTTATGCCATGACGCCTCAAGAAAAGGCGTTGCCTCCAACTCACAAGCCGCTTCTCTCAATTCTTCATTATCATCATGAATCGTGCTAGACTTCATTAAGCACTCCTCTATTGGCTCTTGATAACCATGCGTGTTAGCAACCTCGGAAACACAAGAATATATAGATTCAACTTCATCACATTCCTCAATATTATCATGGGGGTACTTAATGGCATCAAACACATTCATAGTCACACTCTCGTCTCCTACCCTCATAGTAATATCGCCCTTGGCTACATCTACATTAGCACTTCCGGTAGCAAGGAAATGTCTCCCTAACAAAAGTGAGTTTCTAGGGTCCTCTGCAACATCTAGCACAACAAAATCGGCTGGGAACACAAACTTATCGACTTGAACTAGCACGTCTTCCAATATTCCCATAGGTCTCCTAAGGGTCCGGTCGGCCATTTGTAAAGTCATATTGGTCTCGGTTAACCTACCTAGGCCCAACTTCTCATAGATACTCCTAGGCATGAGATTCACACTAGCACCTAGGTCACATAAAGCTTTCGGGAATCTAATAGAGCCAATGGTGCAAGGGATAGAAAAACATCCGGGGTCTTTCTTTTTAGGCGGAAGCTTGTTTTGAAAGACCGCGGAGCATTCTTCATTTAGGCACACCACCTCATCCATCTTGGCCTTATTGGACAATATTCCTTTCAAAAACTTGACATACGAAGGCATGTTAGCTATAGCATCAACCAAAGGGATATTTATCTCAACCTTGCGCAAGATGTCAAGGAACTTGTTTTGACTCTTAGTCAAAGCATCTTTCTTAGGACCTCTAGGGGGAAAAGGTAAAGTGCTCAAATCAAAAGGTGTAGAAGAAGTATTCATACCATTGCTACTTGTACCTTTCCTTTGTGGATTTGAGGTGGTTGTGTCCCCTTTGCTAGTCGCCTTCGGTGCCTCCTCAACTTGCTTATGAGCTTCACTAGCGTGCTCTCCAACAACTTGATCTTCACTATCATTTTCTACCAAATCATCCACTTTGCTTTTACCATGATCTTCAACGCTTTTCCTCACCCCCAATGTCATTACTAACCACCTTGCCACTTCTTGTAGAGATAGCATTCACACCCATGGGATTTCTCACGGTGTTACTTGGCAAGCCTCCAACCGGTGCGGTATTTGCATTTTCGGTCAATTGACCTACTTGGGTCTCAACGTTCCTCAACGCCGATTGAAATGTGGTGGCATTGGTTCTAATGTCCTCAACTCCCTCCCTTGATCTTGGAGAGTCCTTCCTTGATCTTGCAACATTCTCCTATGCTCTTGCAACGCCTTGTTAATTTGCTCCAAAAGAATATCGGTAGAACTCTTTTGTGGAATAGGAGCCATTGGTGGGGGTTGAGAATAGCTTCCTTGAGAGTAGTTTTGATGAGCATTCGGATGTTGGTAAGTTCCGGATTGTTGTTGTCGTGGAGCTTGATTGCCTTGATAAGAACTTTGTTGAGGCCTAGAGGATTGCCCTTGATTCGGACCACGACCCCAAGTCAAATTAGGATTCTCCTCCACCTCGTTGAGCTCCTTGAAAATCATAGTTTTGGACACGCCTTGCCCCACATAGTTAGCATCATAGGGTTGTGTGTCCAACATCAAACTCGTATCCATAGGTTCAATCACCGGATTTCCATAGGTGGTGAGAGGGTTAAAATCCATTTGCCCCGCATTCAATTGCCCTAAAGCGTAGGCATTCATCAAAGATTGTTGCAATGAATTCGCATTAGCCACTAAGGTCCCGGCTTGAGGTGCTACTTGAGCTTTCATTGGCACAGTTGTTGGTGGTGTATTTGGAGATGTGCAATTCGTAGCCGAATGTTCACCACCACAAAGTTGACATAACCGGGCCTTCTTGTTCTCTAAAGCCAAATCATCAACTTTTTGTTCCATAGCCAACACCTTGTTATGCCACTCGGAGTTTCTTTCGGGCTCATTTACCAAGGCAGTCACAAGTGGCTTTTTATGCTTCAATTGCTTTCTTCCCGAACTCCATTGCCTATTATTCTCACAAATCCTCTCAATGGTGGCCAATGCCACGTCCGGTGCTACATCCATGATGGATCCTCCGCATGCCCCATTCAATTGTTGCATTGAACTACCATCCAAATTTCTATAGAATAGATGCACTTGATACCATGCTTCGAATCCATGTTGAGGACATTTCCGTAAAATAGTTTTGAACCGATCCCATGCCTCAAACAAGTCTTCACCCAATAGTTGCTCAAAATTGGAAATGTCGGACTTCAAGTCAAGAGCCTTCGATGGTGGAAAGTACTTGAGCAAGAATGTGCTTGCAACTTGTTCCCATGTGTGGAGGGAGTCATGAGCCAAAGATGAATACCACTCCTCGCCTTTCCTTTTAGAGCAAAAGGGAACAAAAGTAGCCGAACCGCTTCCTCACCAACCCCATTTATCTTCACTATTTTGCAAACTTCAAGGAAATTATTGATAAAGGTGTTCGGATCATCCGTCGCTTTCCTTCGAATTGAGCATTGTCCCCAAGTAAATGCCAAACATGTTGCCTTATCTCCAAGTTATTAGCCATAACGGCCGGTACTCGAATAGGACTATGACCCGTGGTAGCCATCGGTGTCACATAATCTCTACAAAGCCTTACCGGTCGATTTCCCGCTTGGTTAACTTGAGCTTGATGTGCATATGATTGAGGGTTCACTATGGGATTTGGTTGAGGGTTAGCTTGAGGGATAAATTGTTGAACATAAGGACTGGCCATTTGAGGGAATTGGTTCATCATGGGATTCATCATATGATTGAATTGGGCCATTTGCATCATCATTTGTTGATATTGTTGAAGGAATTGGGGGTCCATTTGTGGAGGTTGTTGTGTTCGAGGGATTTGTGGAGTTTGGAGAGGGATATTGGTCCTTTGTTGAAAGTGATTGGTCATGAGGGACTACGCACAATATTCCCTTCTCTAGGTAGAGGTTCCATCCTTGGGGAGAGTGAATTGGATGGTTGACCTTGATATTGAGTAGTATCCCTTTCCTCAAAAGGATTCACACTTCTTTCTCGTTCCATACCTCGGTCAAACTCAAGATCTTCATTCCCTGTAGCCATACTAGAACTCTCGGAGCTAAAACTCTCACTTTCCAACTCTTGAGTAACTTCTTCAACTTGAACCGCCTTGTTTCGCAAGGCGTTTCGGTGTCTAGCCAAAGCCTCAATCTCGGGAATATATGGAAGTAATGGTTCCTTTGAGCTTCGGGTCATACACTACAAGGAATAAACAACAAGAAAACAGTAAAATAAAAACAACCTAAGCCTAAATCTTCAAAGGACTTAAGAGATATCGATCAACTCCCCGGCAACGGCGCCAGAAAACTTGATGACCAAAATAGTAACGATCAACCTTAACCGGCAGGGTCCCGGGTCGGAAGTACTATAGTGGAGAGCAAGGTCGTATCCCATGAGGAATTTATCGAATACCAAAGTCGTTTTAGGATTTAGTTTAAGTCAATCGCGATATTCCAAGTTCAATTACACTAAAACGAAATGTAAACTAAATATACTAAAGATAGAAAGATACATAGCCAAACCATGATCCAATTGACTACTTTCGTCCCTCTAATCGATTATTCGAGAATGGGATTAACCAACCTACCAACCTAACACTTATATCGACTCATTCATGGGTGCAAACTCCTAAACTAGTGTAAGACGCCATTCAACAATCAAACACCCTTTGCTCGGTTCAATAGTTCACCTTTAAGAATTTAATTGACCGAAACAAGATTTACGCGCTTGAGTTGCTCGATTTCACAACCGACTGAACCTCACTCCCTAATCAATCTAAACAACTCAGTTGATTATAAGGAATGATCTTAAAACCCCTTTTCCCACACCCCTTCGCAACATATATTTATAAAAGTGGTGTGTGTGTGTGTTCATGAACTATGTGTACAGTCTAATTCAAGCATTGATAACAAGTTTTAAGACATGAATTCGTCAATATAACAACAATTAAGCACTACCCATTCCCAATTTCATCAATTAGAGAGTGATTTCATCAATCTTCACATGATTTGACTATGAGATGTTTAGCTACTCATAATAAAACAAGAAACAACAACTAAAGACAAAATTAAAGCCATAAGAGAAGAGAAAACTGAGATTGATTACCAAATTCGTAGAGAAATCTGAATTACATCAAGCTCCAACACCATCCAATGTCAATTGATGATGAAGAAGACCCACAAAAGATGAAATCCAAAAGTAAAGGAGAAATTTGAGCTAGATTGAGCTAATTCTATTTAGTAACTAATGTAGAAGAGAATCTAAGAGTGAAAGAGTGTATTTCGATCTCAAGGTAGGATGAGAGAATTCTAGGTAAAAATTGAAGTATCAAAGGTATCAAGAGGTATCCCCAAAATCTGTGCAATCTTCTATTTATATTTGCCCAAAATTGTACTTGAAACTTGTCCAATGCGCATACATCAAGTCCTCGATGCTGCACGCAATGCTCGTGGTTGTTTGGGAATTTCGATCTCATTGAGGTGGATGCGTACGCATAGCCCAACAATGCGTACGCATTGAACGTTTTGCCCCAACTCCTTGGCTAGCTGCTGCTTCTGGGATGCGTACGCATAGAGTATAATGCGTGCGCATTGTTTCTGTTTTTCCAATCCTGAGCATCCTGTATCAAGGATGCGTATGCATAGCTTGGAATGCGTACGCATAGAGTGCATTTCTCCAAAACTTTGCATCCTGTCCCAAGGATGCATACGCATAGCTCATAATGCGTACACATAGACTGCATCTCTCCAACTTTTCCACTTTTCTCCAGCTCTTCTCATCCCCGAACCTCGGTCTTGCCTTTATGAGCTCATTACCTCACCTTCCAGGCTTACGAGCACCTAAATCCTGTGTCATGACATCTAAACACATACCGAGCATACTTTCGCAAGATAAATAGGACTCGAAAGGACTAAAAACATCATCAAATAACAAGGTTTGCCATCTATATGATGGTTTACCTCAACATGAATGCATTGTGTGTTTTCTCCCTTAACATGGCCTAGAACTTCCCGGAATGAGCCAAAAGTGCCGTAAATGGGGGTTGAACTAAGCACCGAAGCAAAGTAAAGTTGACTCTCATCAGAATACCAATAAAAGTCCGTAAAATTATGCTTGATAAAGTAAAGAGTCTGTAAAAAAAATGTGCTTCATTTTAATAAAATATAAAACTCTGGTGATGGCATCACGGTCAATTTTCATGTGCACCACACTTTGGAGGAAAAAAATCGACTTCCAGAGGTAGAAATTTGCTTTCAACATCTTCAGAATCGAGTTTTGTGCATAAATTCTTCTGAAGAGATCGAATTTCGTTGTGGTTTCTCGGGAGTAGATTGAATATGGTACCAATAGAAGCGCCCACATTTAAAGGAATCTCATTTTTGACACCACAGTGATTTCGATCTCTGCAGAGTCTGAATTTAAACTCAAAATTCGATCTCACTATAATCGAATTTTACCTGAAGTGTGGTGCCCAAATAGATTCGGCATGGTGTCAATAACAATGCCCAACAAATAGACGGTCACACAAGGCACCACACATTTTTATTTACAAATAATAAATCTACCTATGGCACCGCGCTTGCAATCTTTTTTACGCACCTGGAACTTTTCAAAGATCAACCCTAAAATCAATTGTCGATCCGTCACTAAGTAGGAGAATCGACGTATCGGGACAATCGATTTTAGGATTCACCTTTGAAAAAACCGATCTTTACATAGGGTGCCAAGTATGGTGTCACAGGTAACTGTAGTGTCATAGGTATATACATAAAATTTGAGAGGTGGGATTTGTGGTTATTGACTGGAAAAATGGCGGTAGAAGAGGGAGAGGGCTCGGAGAAGAATGATGGGGTGGTTTTATCAAAACGGGAGTATTTTAGTTTGAGAAGATCAGTGGCATCATCTGTTTGGTTAAATGATTTTTGAAGGGATCTGATGACAGGAGCTGTAATGGGGGCTATGGTGCACGCTAATGTAGCCCCAATCGAGAGGGCAAAGTTGCTTTTATTAGAGTATATATTTAGTATTTATTTATTGTATATTTAATTGTTTATCTTATACGTAGAATAGCTCGGTTCGACTCACTTATTGTCTTGGTATATATATACACTCAGAAATCAGAATAGTTGAATGATATACACATAATTCTTTCCACTCTGTCATGGTATCGAGCCCTAATATTTTTTTTTGCATTGCCTCTCTCCCTAAGAAAACCAATTTGCCGCCCCTCCTTTTTCCTCCATCTCCGCTGCCCCGCCGCTTCTTCTTCCCCCCATCTCGCCGCTTGCCTCCCCCGCCGCTTCCATCTCCATCTCCTTCTCATGGCTGATTTTACACCAGTTTTCAACTCCGCAACCCAAACTCCGATTAAACTCGATCATTCCAATTACAAAGATATGGGCGCTGCAAATTGAGTCCCTCCTGACCGGTTATGGTCATACTGGTTACATCGACGGCACTACGGCCGCCCCAGCCAAAAATATCCGTGGTGATGCCAGCGCCACCAAGCCCAATCCGGAGTACGAAAAATGGAAACGCCAAGATAGCTTAATTCTCCACATGTTAATTGCATCTTGCACGCCTCAAGTTGCAATCTTTCTGCGTGCTGCCACCACCGCCCATGATGCATGGGATATTCTCAAAAACCTATGCTAAGACGTCTCGCGGTCGGGTTAGTTCGGTCCGCTGAATCCTCAAATCTATCACCAAAGGCAACCAACATTTTCGAATATATGTATGCCATCAAGAATAAAGTCGATGAGTTAGCTCTTTTGGGTAAACTCATTGATCATGATGAATTAGTTGACTTAATTTTTGAAAACGTTGGTGATGAATACAAGGATCTTGCTCGAGCCATTCGGGCTCGTGATAACCCGATTTCCTTTGAGGAGCTTCACTAAAAATTGCTGAATTTTAAAGTCTCCCCCTCTGCCTCCAAACAGCCGTCCATTTTTGCACCTGCAGCCGCTCATGCCGCATCTTTTCAGCCCCAAAACTGGAGCAATTCAGTCCCCAACTGGCGCAATTCAGCCCCCTCTCCACGCCCATATCAGTCCTCACCCAACCCACAATATTACCCACCGTCCTACCCTCCGCAAGCTCCCTCTCGTCCGTTCAACCCGCAGCCCCACTATCGCCCACCTATCTTTAATCCCAATAACCCCCAACGCACTCCAAAGCCTTATGGTGGTCGGTGTCAATATTGTCAAACTCATGGTCATTCCGCCAAATTTTGTCCTACCTTGCAATCCTTGCTCCATCAAGTTCCTTCACCCACCCACATGCGGCCCAACTCACGACCCCAAGCTCATCTCGGCTCAAGCCTCCGATTCAGCCCCTCAACTTCCGGACTCCCAACCATGGTTACTTGACAAGTGGTGCAAATCAACATATCACCAATGACCTGCAAACTCTCTCCCTGCATACTCCGTATTTAGGCCAAGATGATGTCATGGTTGGTGATGGCACTGAACTCAACATCACGCATACTGGTTCCACTTCTATTCCTTTATCTTTATCCCACTCTCTTAATTTACGCAATGTGCTTTGTGTCCCCAATATGTCCCGTAATTTATTGTCCATTTCTCAGTTATGTAAATCCCATAATATATCTGTTGAATTCTTACCCACTGAATTTCTTGTGAAGGATATCCCCACGAAAACTACTCTTCTCCGTGGCCCGGTCAAGAATGGCCTCTATGAGTGGCCATCTCAGCCTATTCTAGCATTTGCAGCCGACAAAGCCACCACCTCCGTCTGGCATCACCGTTTGGGTCATCCAGCTTCAGCTGTCTTAAATAAAATAATCAGTCAAAATGCTTTGGCGACATCTTCTTCTACTTTTTCGCATTGTTCTGCCTGTTTAGAGAACAAAAGTCATAAACTCCCCTTTACATTGTCTACTTTATCCTCTTCCCGTCCCCTTGAAGTATTGTTTACTGACTTGTGGACTTCCCCTGTTTTATCTACTGATGGCTACAAATATTATCTTATTTTTGTTGATCATTTTTCTCGTTATATTTGGTTTTATCCGTTGGTTCGAAAGTCTAATGTTGCCAGTACTTTCATTCGTTTTCGTGCTATAGTTGAAAAATATTTTGCCCAACCTATTAAAATCCTTTACTCTGATAATGGCGGTGAGTACATTGGTATGCGTGATTATCTTGCCACTAATGGCCTTTCCTTTTATACCACACCTCCCACACACCTCGAACACAATGGGATCTCTCGAACGCCGACACATGCACATTGTTGAAACGGGTCTTGCTCTCCTTACTCATGCGTCCTTACCGGTACCTTTCTCGCCCTACGCTTTTGCCAACGCCGTTTACCTCATAAATCGTATGCCCACCTCGGTCCTTCACATGCAATCTCCCTACACGCCCATTTTTCAAACCTCTCCCAACTACCACAAACTCCGGGTCTTTGGTCGCCTCTCATTACCCATGGCTTCGTCCTCTTACACCGATCACAAACTCGCACTCGCTCTACACCTGTCTCTTTCTTTGGTACGCCTCAATCAGCATGCCTATTATTGCCTTGATCCGACTACCTCTCGCCTATATGTGTCACGCCATGTCAAATTTGTTGAATCCGTTTTTCCCTCTCTCTCATCTGTCCCTTCATCTACTACTACGGACTCCCTGGTTCTCTCAGACTGGCTTCCTTCACCCCCCCATCCCAACACCACCTACGGCTCCACCCACTTTCCCCCCTCTCCCCACCTTCCCTCACTCTCCTCTCCTCCCATTTCACCCTCCACGGCATCCCCAACTCCCCACCTCCACCACCTCATCCTTCCCACTCTATGCGCACTCGCTCTCAAAACAATATTCATAAACCAATCCAAAAGCTTAACTTACATGCTCAAGTATCCTCTTCCTCTCCCTCTGAACCCACCACCGTTGCTCAAGCCTTGAAGCTGCCTGAATGGAGAAATGCAATGCAAGAAGAATATGATGCTTTGATGTGAAATAATACATGGGATCTTGTTCCTTACGATCCTACTCTTAACATCATCGGCACAAAATGGATTTTTTGCCTTAAACGTAATTCGGATGGCTCCATTGATCGTTATAAGGCCCGCCTTGTTACTAAGGGTTTTGCTCAACGTCCGGGAATCGATTATTATGATACCTTTAGTCCGGTTGTCAAACCCATCACTATTCGTGTTGTTCTTACTCTTGCTCTCACGCAGGGGTGGTCCCTTCGGCAGTTGGATATTAACAATGCTTTCTTGCAGGGTAGTTTGAAAGAGGCGGTCTATTTAGCCCAACCGGTGGCTTTGTTGATACTTCTCATCCTAATCATGTTTGCGAGCTTCACAAAGCTATCTATGGTTTTAAACAAGCCCCCAGGGCTTGGTATGATGAAATGAAAAAATTTTTGACCACGAGCAATTTCACACACTCGACAAACCGGATACGTCTCTTTTTGTTTATCATCGTGGTGACTTGATTATATATGTCCTTGTGTATGTTGATGATCTCATTGTCACAGCAATGATTCTGCTGCAGATTGAATCCTTTATACGTCGCCTTGGCTCTCGGGTTTGTCAAGGACTTGGGTCTCTTGTCATATTTTCTTGGCAATCGAGGTTGCTCCCAACAAAGACGGCTTGGTTTTATCTCAATCACGGTATGTCACGGAGCTTCTCACTAAATTAAACATGCAGGATGCCAATTCTACTACCACGCCGCTGCCCACTGATATTTCTAATTTGAAGGCCACTGTTGGCACTCCTATGGAAGACCCTTCTACGTATCGTATGGTTGTCGGTAGTCTATAGTATCTTATTTACACCCGTCCTGACATAGCATTTGCGGTAAATAAACTGTCTCAATTTATGCATTCGCCCACTGATGTTCACTGGTCCTTTGTCAAGCGTCTCCTTCGCTATCTCGCTGGTACGTCCCATTATGGTATTCAATTATTTCGTCATTCACCTCTCACGCTTCATGGTTTCTCCGACGCTGACTGGGGCGGGGATAAGGACAACTATGCTTCCACCAGCGCACATGTAATTTATCTTGGCCGGAATGCTGTTGCCTGGAGCTCGAAGAAACAATCGACCGTTGCCCGCTCTACTACTGAGGCTGAATACCGAGCTGTTGCTGATGCCACTGCTGAGCTAAATTGGTTAACCTTTCTTCTCCGTGACCTTCATGTTCGGCCCCCAGGCACACCGGTGATTTTTTGTGATAATCTTGGCACGACTCAATTCTGCCAAAATCCGGTGTTTCACTCGCGTATGAAACATGTTGCCATTGACTACCATTTTATCCGCGATCAGGTTCAACAAGGGCTGTTGCGTATTGCTCATGTCAATGCTCGTGATCAACTGGCCGATTGCCTCACCAAATCTTTATCTACGACTGATTTTCTTCATCAACGTGACAAGTTAGGCCTCCTCCCTCGTCCTACTTGAGGGGTGGTATTAGAGTATATATTTAGTATTTATTTATTGTATATTTAATTGTTTATCTTATACGTAGAATAGCTCGGTTCGACTCACTTATTGTACTGGTATATATATACACTCTGTAAACTGTAATAGTTGAATGATATACACATAATTCTTTCCACTCTGTCAGCTTTTGCAAACACAGAAGACTAGAAGAGTAATATATCCATTATTTCTGAACCTCATACATAGTATAAAGGCATGGTTTTACTATCTGCATCCATGTACAATTGATGTACCTTTTTTTTGCATAATAAAAAAATTGTTCTTTTGACTGGTTTGCAGCTGTATTCAAGCTTCAGCTTTTCTGGAAACTGTGTATTTTTAATAGTGTGTACATAAAAATGTTATATTATTAGAAGGGACCTGGTGGGTTTTCTTTTCCCATTTTTAATAGTGTACACCTGAATTTTTAAGCGTATTCAACTACGCTCAAATTTGGGTACACATGTTTAGAGCTTCCTTTCCTATAGGCATGAGTAGGTAACATAAACTGTGTTAACTTAATGTCGCTCACTTGTTACATAGTTTTACTTGTTAACACAGTTTATGTTCTGTACACATGTAACATCCCTTATGAAGTTGTGTGTTGCATTGCAACTTAGACTGAGTTTTGCAGCAACCTTTTGCATTTGGCAGCAACCTTTTTATGTTACCTTTTGAAGTACTATGTAAATATGGAGTTCTCTTAAGATTCTTTATACCATGTTTATATACATCTTCTCATAGGTCATACTACATATTTCTTATGAAGCCTATTTTTTCCTCATTACACTTGCAAAACCTCTCTTTACTTGGTTTATTTTTTACCGCATGCTTTGTGTTTTTCTTTTTTAAAAGCACGTATTTGTAGTTTTTAATCTTCCAATCAACACCTTTAACTACTGCTTTATTTTGGCATCTTTTTGGGGTTGAAGTTTAGGTGATCGTTGTTAGAGTCTGTTGTTTATTACCTGTTGATGAGCTCTCTGTTTGATTTTAACCATCATTCAGATTTTCTAGCAGGTTTTGGCCTTGCACTTAAGAAACCTATTTCTAAATGGTGTTATTAAAAGAGAGAGAGATTTATGCAGATCTGACAGTTGTATGCAAAGTGGCATACATTAGAGCCTCTCATTTTTAATCTCTTTCACATAATACACTTTTATCGTGTGTGAGAGGTTAGAAATTAATGGTTGTAATGTATGCCACTTGGTACAACCTTGCTACAACGGTTATATTATAAATTTTGTCTATTAAAAGGGCCTTGCGTTGCAAGGCCTAACCCCCGCTAGTATCTATATAAGAAAGGAAAGGTTGTGGTTGTTTGTCACTTGTTTTTTTTAATTGGCAGGTCATTTTACTGTTCATGGGTGGCTTTAGCCAGCTTTTTTTTTTTTTTTTTTTTTTTTACTGTTTAATGTGGTAGTAAAGTTTTTTTTTTTTTTTTTTTTTGGAAGAAGTGTTTGAGTTAAATTGTTTAATTTTGGAGGACTCAATTATATAACCTTTTAATGTGTGAATATATGTAGCAAATGTATGACTATTTTCAAAATGTAAGACCATGACTTGTTGCCGACACGAATTTTTTTTTTTTTTTTTTAAACTGTTCATGGGCAGACCCAGCCCAGAATTTTTTTATTTTTTATTTTTGATAAGAAGGGTTTGAGTTAAATTGTTCCATTTTGGAGGACTCAATTGTATCATATTTTAATGTGTGACTATATGTAGCAGATGTATGACTATTTTCAAAATATAAGGCCACGACTTGTTGCCGACACGATCTTTGTATCATGTCAGAACAATTTTGTTGACGTTTACATGAAATATTATAAATTTCTTAAAATAAATTCATTTCATAAAAAACATATCGTTTCATACTGTGGCGATATGATTATTTTCAAGATATAGGTCAAAGGCATATTCGCTCTACACGATCTTTATATCATGTTTACAAATATTTTTTTGATGATTACATGAAATATTAAAATTCATGAAATAATTTTATCTTTTTTGTAAAAACATATCTTTTTTTTTTTTTTTTCCTATCTCTCTCTACACTAATAAGAAGGAAAAGTGGTGGTTGTGTGACACGTGTTTTTTTAATTGGCACGATCATTTTCTTGTTACGTGGTGGTCCGGCCTAGCCAGAAAAGTTTTTTTTTTTTTTTTTTTTTTTTTGTTCGTTCGTTGATGCCCACAGATTTTTTTTTATCATGGGGCTGACCATTGAAAAAGTTTTTTTTTTTTTTTTTTCAATTTTTTTAATCCTTAATTTAATCTTATTATGTGTATTGTGCTTAAGATGTATCCGATTTCAATTTAATTACATATTATTTTATTTTGTGTCTGAACCACACAATTTAATTACAATTTAATCTATGTATTTTTCTCAAACGCGAGTAGAATAGAAAATAGTGTGTGTGAATATGCCACATCCCAGTAAATGTGCAATCATATTAGAAAATGATTGTGTAACATCATACAATTTGACTACACATAATATAGTAAATAGTATTTAACTTCATAATTCATGTACACTTAATAGGTTAAATGGAAAATTAGGGATAATGACACAATCTGAAATATTTTTAAGTAACAGGACAACTACATATTTTTTATAGGGAGAAGGACAACTGCATAATTTTTATAGCGAGAAAGACAAACAGTGAATCCCGAAAATCAGTGAATCTCCCCAGTGAATCCTGAAATCAGTGAATTTCGACAGTGAATCCCGAAAATTAGTGAATTTCGACGATGAATTTTGAAAATTAGTGAATTTGACGGTGAATTTAAATAAGTGAATTTGAACACAAGTGAATTTCGATAAAGTGAATAAATAGTTTTGTCCTTTATGCAAAAGTTTCAAAAACCGTCTTCTACTCAATTGATGAAATATTTCGTCCTTCTCCTCATTCCCAGGTTAAATCATATAGCGTTGGCGCGTCATCTTTGGGCACGGTGCCTTATTTTTTTTACTAGAATCTTTCTATCTAAATAAGAAATGAAAGTGTATGGGAGGGAGTGAGGGTGTGACACGTGTTTTTTTTTATTGGTTCATCATTTTGGTTGAATGAGCCTACGAAGTTGAAAAGTAATATTGAAAAACGGAAATAATATTAAAATATGTATTGAAAACGTAACTACGACATATTAAAAAAAATTGATTTGGCAACTGCGACATATAAATAAGAATGGATGGAGTAATAAAATATTAATGTTATGTCCGTTACCTTCGTTGAGAAGTATAGCCAATTATATATAAAATAAAACAAATAAAAAAAAATGGATGCATGTGGTTGTTTCCGATCCGTTTTTTTTCTCAGTAATGGTTTTGGTGTCTATCTCAATAGGGTTGTGTGGTTCAGATAGCTGTCGTACAAGCCCATACCCTCTACCCTCTACCTCTTCCTTTCCTCTTTCTTTCGATCTATTAACCATCTCGATTGTCGAAGGGAGATCGACGTAAAATGTTTTATTTTTCATTGTTGCGCTTAAAAATTGCGTTCTGAACGGTTCGTTACATACTACATTTCTTCGCATTTAATATCGTCAAATGAGTTAAAACTTATATAGCATGGGCAATCCGTGCATCGCACGGAGTCCCATTTGACTAGTTTCTTATACAATGTAAAGAAATTTTTTTGTGACATTATTTCTTAAATAGGTCAAACAAATTTTTTTTTGGACTTCATTATTTCTTATATACCATGTAATTTTTTATTATCTAATACTACTTTAAAAAATGAAAACAGCATATCGAGGGAAAAATACAAAATGAAAGCCAGTAAAGAAGCAATTAAAATATAGTCCAGCTTATCGAGAGAAGGCATAGTCAAAGCTAGACGATGGGGGATCGGGGTCCTGTGTCATGATTATATGCTGGACTATCCATTTCCGGCCAGTCTCCAAAAAAAAAAAAAAAAAAAGACATAGTCAAAGCTAGACGACCAACCAAAATTAAAATCAGAAATCAAAGATCACCAGTTTCTTATTTCCTTACGGCCTTTTTTGTTTTTATGTGTGTGTCCAAATCTCTTACAATAACAATGTAAGGGAAAAAGAAAAAAGGCCGCCTAGTTTAACTAGAACTATATTTTTGAATAAAAAATAAGAAATTTTAGCACAGTACTTATATGGAAACTAAAAAAATAACATAATTTTTTGAAAGGTACAAATAACATGAAGTAAATAAAACTCTTGGACCAAGTCGATTGGCTGATTAATGCTGGATTGTGCCCTCTGCCATCTTTATATATATAACACAAGCCCAGGAGTTTTCAAAACATAAACACAAGAATTTTCATACAATATTCCATTGAAATACAAATGGGTGATCACCTTCTTCAACCCATTCTTTTGCTTCTATGTATTGTTCCTCTACTTCTTCTCCTTTATATTTCATCAAGTTTCTTCCGTAAACATAAACCCTATCCTCCTGGTCCAAAAGGCTGGCCGTTGATCGGAAACCTAATGGAGATGGATCAACTATCTCACCGCGGCCTAGCTAAACTATCCGAAAAATATGGTGGGCTTTTCCATCTGCATCTAGGGTTTGTTAACATGGTGGTGGTTTCGAGCCCAAGATAGCCCATGAAGTTCTTCAAGTTCAAGACAATATCTTTTCCAACCGCCCTGCCACCGTAGCCATAAAGTATCTGACTTATGATAGAGCTGACATGGCGTTCGCTCAATACGGACCCTTCTGGCGGCAAATGCGAAAAGTCTCTGTAATGAAACTCTTCAGCCGCAGAAGGGCTGAATCTTGGGACTCAGTTCGGGATGAGGTTGATCGTATGATAAGAGTTGTGGCGGAGGGTTGTGGCTCCGCGGTGAACATTGGGGAGTTATTGTTTGGATTGACTATGAAGGTTCCTTTTAGTTTGTCTTATCCTTTAGTTAACTTGTTATATATACTTATTATATATCTGATTTATCAGTGGAATAACATTTTTATCTCGTTCTCTACACTTTCTTTGAGTTACATTTAGGCGACATTCGGTCGAGCCAAGATGATGGGCAAGATGAATTTATAAAAATCTTGCAAGAATTCTCTAAGTTGTTTGGTGAAGTTTGTTTAGGTGATTTTATACCTTGTCTAAGTTGGCTTGATCCCCAAGGCATGAAGAGTAGACTAGTCAAAGCTAGAGAAGCATTAGATGGATTCATTGACTCCGTTATTGATGATCATATTAAGAATGGTTTAAATGGTGTTGAAAATGATATGGTTGATGAATTGCTTGCTTTTTATGGTGATGAAAATGTGCATAATTTGCATGGCTCCATGAGGCTCACACGGAATAACATCAAAGCTGTCATCATGGTTAGTCACTAGCTTCTCAACATTGTCCTTCTTAGGTTTTATAAGGGGTTTTTGGGGGTGGGGACGGGGGGTGATTCGGGGCATGAGAATCAAACTCTGGTTTGTACGGAAACGCTATGGCCTTCATCACTAGGCTAAATCTGAGTCCCGTGAAGGTTTTCTTTACCATGGAATCACATAAGAGTGTGTGTGTATATATATATATACACACACACACACATATATGTCTCACTGTGTTCAATGCGTGTGTTTGTGAAATTTATTGTGAATATTTTGTTGTGAAACTAACATTTCCGTTAATTGATTTGCCGACCATGTACATATTCGTGATCTTTTCAATTCCTTAGGATGTAATATTTGGAGGGACTGAAACAGTAGCATCCGCGATAGAGTGGGCCATGGCAGAGTTGATGCGTAGTCCAACGGATCTCATGACAAAGGCAACAGAGCTACGGGACGTTGTTGGTCTCGACCGAAAGGTCGAAGATACCGACTTTGATAAGTTACCTAACTTGAACAGTTGTTTGAAAGAAACCCTAAGACTCCACCCTCCTATTCCAGTACTCTTCCACGAGACCGCTGAAGCGGCTGAGGTTTTCGGGTTTAGAATCCCCGAAAAATCACGTGTCATGATCAATGTGTGGGCAATCGGGCGTGACAAAAGCTTCTGGAAAGAACCGGAAACATTTCAGCCGTCTCGGTTTATGAATGATGGTGTTCCGGATTTCAAAGGCAAAGACTTCGAGTTCATTCCGTTCGGGTCGGGTCGAAGGTCTTGCCCTGGCATGCAGCTAGGGTTTTATACTATACAAATGGCTGTGGCACATCTTCTTCATTGTTTCACATGGGAATTGCCAAATGGTATGAACCCTAGTGAGCTTGATATGGATGATATGTTTGGACTCACGGCTCCTAGAGTGAGTCGACTCGTTGCCGTGCCAACTCAACGTCTCTCCAATGTTCGATTCACTAATTGATAAGGAGAGAAGTATTAGTTTCAAAACAAAATAATCACGACAAAGTGACACGGCACTCTTGTACTTTAATTTGCATTTGGAGACATCATTGGTTTGGTGCCTTTATAATTAATTACTGTGATTTTGTTTTCCCTTCTTTTTCTCCTTTTTACTTGTGCTTCTTCAATTGACTATTAATGTGTTGTATTTTAGGTAGTGATGAACATGTATACTTCTACCAAATAATAAATTATTTTTTGGAATGTGAAATGAATATATAAACATTAAATGTTATTATAGGGGTATGTTTAGAAAAAGTGCATTAAATAATGGATTGGTTTTCTAAATTGACTCTTTTTATGAGACAATTCATTTTTAAAAGAATAGACAATTTTTATGGGACGGAGGTAGTATTTGAATACCAATAAAAGTCCGTAAAAGTATGCTTGAGAAAGTAAAGAGTCTGTAAAAAAAATGTGCTTCATTTTAATAAAATATAAAACTCTGGTGATGGCATCACGGTCAATTTCCATGTGCACCACACTTTGGAGAAAAAAAAAATCGACTTCCAGAGGTAGAAATTTGCTTTCGACGTCTTCAGAATCGAGTTTTGTGCATAAATTCTTCTGAAGAGATCGAATTTCGTTGTGGTTTCTCGGGAGTAGATTGACTATGGTACCAATAGAAGCGCCCACATTTAAAGGAATCTCATTTTTGACACCACAGTGATTTCGATCTCTGCAGAATCTGAATTTAAACTCAAAATTCGATCTCCCTATAATCGAATTTTACCTGAAGTGTGGTGCCCAAATAGATTCGGCATGGTGTCAATAACAATGCCCAACAAATAGACGGTCACACAAGGCACCACACATTTTTATTTACAAATAATAAATCTACCTATGGCACCGCGCATGCAATCTTTTTTACCCACCTGGAACTTTTCAAAGATCAACCCTAAAATCAACTGTCGATCCGTCACTAAGTAGGAGAATCGACGTATCGGGACAATCGATTTTAGGATTCACCTTTGAAAAAACCGATCTTTACATAGGGTGCCAAGTATGGTGCCACAGATAACTGTAGTGTCATAGGTATATACATAAAATTTGTGTGGTGCCATAGATAAATCAACCGAGATGGATACCCCACAAATCGGACACCTAAATAGATTTAGTAAACTGCCTTTAATGTCTCCCTTATTAAAACCTGGTATTTATCCGGTGCCCAATATCCAAACCATACTTTTACTACAATCAAGACAATTCATGTTCATAGAAAATCACAAGTTAATATGCTCAAGGTGTAATAATGAACAACAACAAACTACATATAAACTTCTATTACACCCTCTATTCAATCTTTCGGCAAAAAATCAGCCCCCCTAATAATATTACATCAATTAACGAAATTCAAGGATTAATTAGACTTTTTGTAAGCGGCTAAAAAAGGAAATGTCCCAAACATTTTGAGACGGAGGGAGTACATATAAACTTCTATTACACCCTCTATTCAATCTTTCTGCATAAAATCAGCCCCCCCTAATCATTTGGATCAATAATAATATTGATAATACAAAAAGTAAACCAAAAGATTCCACATAAAAAGGAACCCCAGTTTTTATTTTTGTTTATACATCAGTATACAATAATTATTGATTCTTACGGAATTTATCAGGATCCATATATTTATGGATGCAGATACCCACATGATGCTCCTTTCTTACAATGCCCGCTTTCGTAAAATTTGCAAACTCGTTGTCCTTTCGGCATTGGCCTCGAATAACTGCCGCCGCTTCCACCACTGCCGCCGCCACCGTTGTGTTGTTGCCTACCCCACACTGGCCTACCACCTTTCATGTCTTCAAATATGGTGGCTGTTGTGGGCATGCAGGGCTCGGTATTGTAGGAGCTATTATTGTTGTTGCTCTAACAAGGGCTGCTCTCTCCTATTTTAGGGGCGACACCCCGGAAAGGGAGGTCAGTGTCCACTTTACTTGCTTCTTAGATACATGGTCATACGAATTCGCCAGAAATGAAAATTCTTCTTTTCGTTATTTTCATGCGTGATACGAGAGCTCTTATTTGTCGTTAACATTTTTAGTTTGCTCTGTTTCATTCTGCTAAGTGCCTGTTCAAGTGCTTTGCTTCAAGTATGTTTTGAAGTTTCGTTTATAATCTGTTTGCAAGCTGTTTTGCTTCAGTCATGTGTCCTTGGTATGTGTGCATTTTAGTCGGGTCTTAATATATCAATTCCTTGTTTTGTCTGCATTTAGTCTAGTCGGTTAACCTCAAGTTAAGGCTGCCTGGAGTTGAATCTGTCCTGCTGGTGTCACCGTATGACACATGCAAGACTGACAGCTAGGATTCGGACAAAAGTGTTCAAGTCACTTCAAAATTCAAGATAAAGAGATATATTTGTTCAAATCAATTCAAGACAAAATTCAAGATAACAAGATCCAGACAAATTCGAGATAAAGACTATAACTCCAACATAAAGTCTTTAAAATTTAAATCGAAGCATCAACAAACAAAACACTACAACATACACTACAACATCAGATGCAATAACAGTCCAAGTACACAAGGAACCTTGGTGATTGAAGAAGAGATAAGGTTGGAGGAGAGATAAGGATGCATCACCTCGTCCAGATTCAGAATGTGCAGAGTCGGAGCTGTTAGGAAAATATCATCGCAACGGAAGCGATTTAAGGATCTAGATCTATATAATACACGTAATAAAACATTAAATCTACATCTACAAGTAAGTTGTAGAACATAACTCTTGGATCTCAAAATCCAAGTTGGAGAACCGCTATTAGGATGATCGAACAATGATGTGAAGAGCACCACGATCTTCCGTGACGTGTGATCCAAGCAATTCCCGTGGAAGGAATTCTCGACTCGAACCCTCCGATATGCTACCGGAAAAATCTCCAAGATTTCTCCTCCTCTACTTGGCCGAAAATTCTATCTTCTCTAAGAGTTGATAGTCGAATTTTTATGTGTGTGTTTTGGAGGCAGGAGAACTCTCTTTATATAGAAGAGTAATCATTGTCCTACAAGGATTTTATAATTAATACAAAATCAATTATAATAATCCTATTAAATAAAAGATAATCTCAAAATATTCTAGAACAAATCAAGAATATTTTTATCTTTATTATTTACCATAAATATTTATCCAATAAATATTTTATGCACATGTCTTATTAATCCACAAGAAACTAATTCTTGTTTCCTAAATTAATACATGGGGCTTAAAATTGCTTGTGACCTAGTCACCAATTAATTTCGACCAACACACATAAATTGGGCCAAGATTATGAAAAATGTCTTTTCCACATATTTAATAATTATTTAGCCCAACTAATTTAATAGTCCACTAAACAATTAATTCACATATCGTTTTAATAAAGTCCAACATGAACTAAATTAATATTATTAGGATTCGACGTCCGAGAATATCTATGCTATATTAGGAGGCACGTCGGGGACCATGGACTAATAATCGTGGCTCCGATAAATCAAATAAATAATTATCGATGAGCAGAATAATTATATTCGATAAATCAATCACGGGAATATGCCACCATAATCCCGTGATCGCACTCCTCCGATTATAAGATTATATTTATCTCCTCACGAGAAAGTAATAAGCGCCCACCGATATAATCATTTCATATGGATTAATCCTCCATAGATCGTTCATTCTAAATCGGAAGTTACCGTTAACCCTTTTCGAACATCTTGTCCTTACTTACCATTAACCCCTAGTGATCAATAATTCAAATAACTCACCGGTAGCTAATCGATTGTAATATGAATCCCATGGATCGATCAATGTCTAGGATTAACTCATAAAGGAATCGTCTATCTACTTCCATAAATGGAAGGAATGGATTCGTATCTGTGATAACACGGACTACCCACTCAATCGATTACAATGCCAAGATGGGGTAATTCGGATCACTGGACTCGGTGTAATCCTTAACCGTCAAGTCAAACCTCATGCGATTCAAGCAAATGATCGTGATCACCTCGAGGATTAAGATATATCCATAATATGATCATCTAATGATTCGATAAGACTTCTCAATTACGGAATTATATTGAGAACTCGAGATCAAATCGGTCCAAATTTATATGATATATCTATCATATATAAATGCCCCATTAGGTTCCCTTAACCGAAAGTCCGGATAAGACGATCACACCTATCGTGTTATGGGCGCATTAATAGTACGTTAAAGGGAGACCCGATACTCTCGATTAACTTTACTACGGACTAATTGTATTTTAAGTACATCTTCACTAACTCAATCCTCCCGTGTATATCTCATACACTCGAGAGTTAAGTGATTACATAAACGATATACTCGGGGTTTTCAGAGTGTAAATACTATTGTCACATCGGTGATTATGAGAATAATAAATATGAATAATAATATCATTTCATTTATTAAATAAAACAATTACAAAATTGTCTTCGGCATCACACCTAACAATCTCCCACTTGCACGAAAGCTTGTGATTAATTGTTTTAGAGCACACCCTATTATTTAAAACTACAGCAAACTACATCTCCCACTTGCTCTAAAGCAATGGAGACTCATCCCGTATTTTGGTACCCACAAAACTTATCATAACCATTTCAGATTCCAAAGTACACTCCGAGTATGCCGTCGTAGGATAGGTCAGTGACTCGGGGAGCACCTATATCTGAATGTCATGGGTCTTAATGATCGGTCAGGTTGTCGGCTCGAGGCGATCCGTAGAATCGAAACGTCGCCGGTCCATCTAATCATGTGGTACTTTCCCAATATGCTCTTGAACTCAAGTGATTTCGGAAATCCTTATAAGCTACCCCTTCATCGTTTGCACAATGATGTGGTATCGGCTTTCAAATCTGGAATCACTCCCGTAATCGAAAAGGAAATCCCGAGGCTATATCGCTCTCTAGCTACTACAAAGCCGCTAATCACCCAACTAGTTAAAGTCGAGTTGGCGTTCTTTGGATTCCTCCAGGCAATAGCTTCAACACAAGAGTAAACATCGAGACCGAGATCGACTTAACGATCATCCTTAATCGACACAAAGTCGAAACGGTGTATTCTCACATATCCAAGTTCACATTTGAATATGCCCGCATATCATTCCTCGTTCTCTCAAGATACTAAAGGACATACTAAACTTGCTTTGTTAAGTGCCGAATCTAAGATTCGATCAAAATTGACGTTCAATAACCTCGACCATCTCTTGTCACAAAGAGAATCCATCCCATTTCTCTTTATCCGAAGATTTAGAGAGTCATTCCCGAGGCATAGGGTAGAACTTCCTCGTTGAATGTTGCATACACGGATGCATCATCTTAACCAATAAGATGGATGGGAAACCAATGACTCGATTCTAATGAATTCGACCGAGTCAAACTCTTGAATGTTGTCCAAATCTCTCATTGCGCAGAGAATTGTGGCATTGTCGGTCGACTTGAGATAACACACCCATGTTGAGTCCAAGCTGGTGCGGCGTTATCCTTCACAAACACTAATATATATGTATATATTCACTCATGTACTAAAATTGATATCCGTCTACACAAGACTTATCAATATTCTCGGTCAAATCCATATATTATAGAAATATATGACTTCCAATGACCAAGAGGTTTGCTTTTATCCACAAAGGACATAAGCCTTGCAGTCATCCTGTCATAAGTTCATAAGGCAATACCCTTCTGTTCGAATGAATCCAGATTCCGTTTGTTTGGCAAGAAAGTCTCGGGAATCACCCTATTTTTCGCTTTTGAACGAAATCATGAATTACCGAATTCATTCTACTCTTTTTCGTGTAGATCCAATTACTCCCGCTGGGCCTGAGACACTCGGTGGTTCTACAAGAGTATGAAGCGACTCCTGAGTACCAAACTCCATTCACAGTGGTTATGGCTTGTAAACCAACCTCTATTATCGTAATCCTATATCGCTCACAAAAGAGCCATAGGTCATCAATCGATCCTCGAGACTACAAAGTCCGCAGAAACCGTAATGGGTAATGGATAAACCATACTCCCACTATTTTCTTGGTGGATCGAAATTTCGATCTAGTTTAGCAAAAGATTTAGTGTTATCACCAACAACCAAAGTTGGATGTGGTTTGATCTAATCGGTAAGTAACTACCTTGAGTATCCGTACTCTAAGGTTCAAGGTTTGTTGTTCATAGACTCTATCAGAAAGGATGCAACAGCATAGCTGTCCCTTCCAGATGTCAAGAATCTGATAACGAACCTTTCTCTCAATTCTTCAAGATATATCACGATTTGGTCACTGACCGAACGTGTACGTGAAATTTACAGTCAAACCATCAAGCATCATGTGCTAAATGCTTATATTGACGGAATTTGGGTGAACCGAATCCACTCATTATTCGTTAATTCCAAAGCATATTCTAGGTAGACTTCTCGGTTCTACACTTCAATGTAAACCGTTATTTCACTTCCAATATCTTTATTGAGTTAAGCAGTGTATTGTAGCACATCTACAACTATGTAAGGCAATTCAATGGTTTCTTCCTTAGTGAAAGCATTTCACTATGAGGCAGGCCGAACATCGCCTCTAGGACTATGTGATGGCCCATTTTCGAGTATAGAATACTCCATCTCCGATGTAATCCGAGACACCATAAAATATTTTGGATAAACTTACCGGAGTGTTTGAATAGTTATCGACAAGAAGTCACTACTCGGAAGCTCCTACTAGCTTGTATCTTTCATCGGACCCGAGGTCGTCATGAACAAGCAATGTTACTTCTTTATAACCATTATCCTTTCCAAATTGAAAGGAAACTTAGTCATTGAACCTTTGAGACAATATAACCAGACTGGGTGAAAGGAATCACCCTGAGCCAGTCTTCAGGTCTTGTCTTTTAGGGACTATGCACTAACTATGGAATATGAAGAAGCGTTTATCTAAATATAGAAACCAATTGCTTTTAATAGTTCTTAAGATGTGTTATATACATATTTCAGCAGTTGTAAGTGGTTTTGACTTTATCAAACAAAAGTCCGAGTCTCGGATTCGTACTACAAATGGTATATTCACTTTCTATAAGACAAACAAATTATCGAATAAAAGGTAAATCCATTCGTTTCAACGAATCTTAAACAGAAAAATGAATCTTCTGCGATATCCAAGGGTTGAATCTGAGATTCATTTCCTCATATCACTCCCACTATTTTGCTAAAATTACTGCCCGTTGTCTATTAATCGTTAATGCACAACTATCTCGTTCTTCCAAAGAACATAGCCTAAGAGAAAATCACCAAGGATTCATAGGTTGGTGATCCGAAATCACTATCCTTATCCTATGACTTTCGGTTTGTTAATTTTCGTTTTAGCCTTAAAATCAACTCCGATTTTAGATGACTAACACTTTTAGACATATTCTCCCATTCTTGACTTTCCGTGAATGGAAAAATGATCTTGAACCAAAGTGTTCGTTTGAGTAACACTACTCTTGAACCGTGGGATGTCTATTTCGATTGTTACTTGTTAGGACTTCTCGGATTTTCTATCATACGAGAAAAAAACAACAAATCATAACATTAAAGCTCCCACTAGTTTATCGGTTCCAAATACCGCCTAACCAAAGAATGCTTATTTTATGATTTTCCAATTTTTCAATTTGAAAATCTCTCGTGTAAACACTTACGAGTTCTAATGTTTCGAAAAACAACAAATCATAGAACTCCCACTAGTTCATCGATTCCAAATATCGTCCAACTAGCGACATTTCATGACTTTCCGGTTTTTCAATTAGAACGGTTACGTGTGTAGTCAATTACACTTTTCTAATGTTCTAGAAAAACAATAAATCATAAAGCTCCCACTAGTTCATCAATTCCAAATATCGTCCAACTAGTAACACTTCATGATTTTCCGATTTTTCAATTAGAAAATTTACTCGTGTAATTACTACACACTTAAAATTCACTAAGAATTTCAAAGTCCGAAATCACCTTTGATCAAACTAAGTTTGTCTCCCGTTTAACACAAATGACACTAGTGACATACCCATATGTCACTGGTTTTAAAAGGCTTAAGAGAAAATATCTCTTCCGAAAAATAATTGCATTATCAATTAACTAGTTCAACGCCCTAGTTACTTTCCACTTTTAACGAAGTCAATACTAGTCAATTATAAATTTTTAAGCAATTTAGTAAGGGATATAATGTGTAAATAAAATGACATATATTAATTCAAGTTTAACACTACTATATTATTTTATTTTAGGAATTGTAAACTAAAAGTAAGTCTACTCTACCATTCCAAGGTTTTAACCTTGCATCTCAAGTCCGCCGTAGGGTAGGTCAAAGAGATCAACGGTTAAATCAATGAATAACTTGTGAGAATCAGACATCCCACGAGAATCGAACATCCCTTTATGCATTGACTACCTTCCTTTTTAGCCTAGGTATTACCAAAAATACCCTTGATGAGTGTGACCTACTATATCGGATCTCTTAGTACGCCCGAGTGTGCCGTCGTAGGATAGGTCGGTGACCCGACGAGTACCCGTAAATCCTATCCTTTCGGAGACCAAGCCATGAATGTTGATAGGGGTGAACACCATCCGTAGGGGACGAAATCAAAGCGCCGTGGCGCCACCCTTCTCTCACTTACTTGCATCTATAGTAGAGACCGTGGGGTTGGCTGCCGCCTTCCCGCTCCCACTCAATATTTTGGAAGTGGTGGTGGGTTAACTAACCACGTCTTTTGATGTTAACATAAAAGTACATGAAATCAAGGATTCGAATGGTGTCGGTGACGAGGCAAGCCTACCCGCCCTATTCGTTGGAACATATGTGATGATCGGACGAAATCGGGTCAAGAGAGCGTTTGAGATGGGAAGGAATCACCCCTCCGTTCTCCGGTGTGGCTTAGTCTTGCCGGACCCCGTGCATACATCACACTAGGAGGGTTAAGTCGGTCGAGCCTAGCTCGATTGACCACCCAACCTATAAGCGAACCGCTTTTATCCAAGATTTATTGTTCATTTACCATCATTCAATCTCGTAGAGACACTACGAATCAAAACGTGATCTCGTTGGAGCTTTAAGGCGTTCACCGAGAACACACACCGAAAGGCTAACGATTTCATAACCCGTCCTCGGATCTTTAATTAGTTACTAAATTAATTAATTACCACGATTAATTAAATTTCAACTAATTACGCGAGTTTGTATACATGCCTATTTTAATTACCAAAATTAAAATTCTACATGTATGCATGGAGTGGATTTATGATATGATGCATGTCATGGCAATTCGATTTTATATCTATTTTATGATCAAACACATAAAAATAAATTATGGAAAATTTAAACACCGAGATGGATCGTTGGTACTTCGACTAACCTATTTTCTAAGGAAAAGTAAACATTTAATCTAAGTCTTCAAATCTTGATCTTGAAACTTCCGGATCTTCAAAGCTTCGATCTCATACCTAACCACTTAACGCATTTATGAGAGAGAGGAGGCCGTAATATACCAATATATTTAAAATATATCTATATTAATAAAAAAAACTTTGTTTTTTTTTTTTTTTATTCACGGCAGAAAAAAAAACACTATTTTATTAGTCAAACCAATTAGGTTAAAAAAAATAAGCTGCCGCCTTATAATTTATGTCAATTGCCGCCGATGACCAAATATACAATTTGACAAATATGATTAAAACAATGCTGCCGCCGCCAATTTATATAAAAAAAAAAACAATTCGGCCTCCCGCTTTTACCTTCGATGATTTTCAACACCATGATCTTCGTCGTCTTGAACCCGGATCAAAATTAAAAAACAAAAGGTACTACCTTTTTACATCAAATTTCGAATGCAACAAAATTAAATTACAAATCCTATGCTCAATTGATGCTAATCAAAAGGGCTACAAAATAGATCTACGGGTAAACAATACCAACCCAATCCATCTCTTCAACCAAGACATTCATAACATAAAAAAAATAAATCATGCGTCGGCCCTATTTGTAAAAAAAAAAATTGGGACAAAAAAAACTACATGTTTTACCACTCCTAGATCTAATATTTTATACGTATAAATATAGATCACCTTAGCGACTGATACCACTGTTAGGAAAATATCATCGCAACGGAAGCGATTTAAGGATCTAGATCTATATAATACACGTAATAAAACATTAAATCTACATCTACAAGTAAGTTGTAGAACATACCTCTTGGATCTCAAAATCCAAGTTGGAGAACCGCTATTAGGATGATCGAACAATGATGTGAAGAGCACCACGATCTTCCGTACGTGTGATCCAAGCAATTCCCGGTGGAAGGAATTCTCGACTCGAACCCTCCGATATGCTACCGGAAAAATCTCCAAGATTTCTCCTCCTCTACTTGGCCGAAAAATTCTATCTTTCTCTAAGAGTTGATAGTCGAATTTTACATGTGTGTTAAAGGCTTGGGAGAACTCTCTTTATATGTAAGAGTAATCCTTGTCCTCCAAGGATTTTATAATTAATACAAAATCAATTATAATAATCCTATTAAATAAAAGATAATCTCAAAATATTCTAGAACAAATCAAGAATATTTTTATCTTTATTATTTACCATAAATATTTATCCAATAAATATTTTATGCACATGTCTTATTAATCCACAAGAAACTAATTCTTGTTTCCTAAATTAATACATGGGGCTTAAAATTGCTTGTGACCTAGTCACCAATTAATTTCGACCAACACACATAAATTGGGCCAAGATTATGAAAAATGTCTTTTCCACATATTTAATTATTTAGCCCAACTAATTTAATAGTCCACTAAACAATTAATTCACATATCGTTTTAATAAAGTCCAACATGAACTAAATTAATATTATTAGGATTCGACGTCCGAGAATATCTATGCTATATTAGAGAGGCACGTCGGGGACCATGGACTAATAATCATCGCTCCGATAAATCAAATAAATAATTATCTCGATGAAACGTAATAATTATATTCGATAAATCAATCACAGGAATATGCCACCATAATCCCGTGATCGCACTCCTCCGATTATAAGATTATATTTATCTCCTCACGAAAGTAATAAGCGCCCACCGATATAATCATTTCATATGGATTAATCCTCCATAGATCGTTTCATTCTAAATCGGAAGTTACCGTTAACCCTTTTCGTAACATCTTGTCCTTACTTACCATTAACCCCTAGTGATCAATAATTCAAATAACTCACACGGTAGCTAATCGTTGTAATATGAATCCCATGGATCGATCAATGTCTCAGATTAACTCATAAAGGAATCGCTTCTATCTACTTCCATAAATGGAAGGAATGGATTCCAGATCTGTGATAACACGACTACCCACTCAATCCAAAGACAATGCCAAGATGGGGTAATTCGGATCATGAGACTCGATGTAATCCTTAACCGTCAAGTCAAACCTCATACCGATTCAAGCAAATGATCGTGATCACCTCAGATTAAGATATATCCATAATATGATCATCTAATGATTCGATAAGACTTCTCAATTACGGAATTATATTGAGAACTCAGATCAAATCGGTCCAAATTCTATATGATATATCTATCATATATAAATGCCCCATTAGGTTCCCTTAACCGAAAGTCCGGATAAGACGATCACACCTATCGTGTTATGGGCGCATTAATAGTACGTTAAAGGGAGACCCGATACTCTCGATTAACTTTACTACGGACTAATTGTATTTTAAGTACATCTTCACTAACTCAATCCTCCCGTGTATATCTCATACATCGAGTTAAGTGATTACATAAACGATATACTCGTGGTTTTCGTAGTGTAAATACTATTGTCACATCGGTGATTATGAGAATAATAAATATGAATAATAATATCATTTCATTTATTAAATAAAACAATTACAAAATTGTCTTTCGGGCATCACACCTAACAGGAGCATGCTTAAATCCTTGAGATAATGGCTATTTGCTTTCATACAAAAGTGATAATCTTCCTTTGTGTGTTTAAACTTTAGTAATGGATAAATCCCCTGAATTCGAAAACAATTGAATTAGGGTTTTCTTCGTTCTATAAATTAGCGAGCATTTGCTCGAATGATGTCTGAGAAAAACACAATCAATAAAATATATATATGAAGTTTACATTTTTCTTCATGGTATCAAAGCCATTGGTGATTTAACACCATGACAACTTTGTCTATCAACGTTGCCAACTTCATCAGCCTAAAATTAAACTCCAAAAATTATCCACTATGGCGTGAGAATGTGTTCGGCTCGGTGAAAGTCGATCTGGCAGACACCTTACAAATGACACACCGCATCAGCGAGAATTTATCACAAAGAATTGACCAATTGCAAATCCAACAGGCACCCAAACCCCATCAACAGACACCACTTCAACAACAACAGAAAGTGAAACCATTACCCTAACAAAGAATCCAGAATACACAGCATGGAAAAAGGCAGACAGAATGTTAAGGGGATGGCTTATAGGATCCCTATCTGAAGAGTCCCTAGGTTTAGTTATTGGATTAACTACGGCTCAGGCTGTATGGGAAGCATTACAGAGTTCCTATGCACAAGACTCACAAGAGAGAGAGTTCAATCTAAGGCAACAAATCACCTACCTCAGAAAGACAGATGGTAAGAATATTAATGAACATGTCAGGACTTTCAAGGGATTATGTGATAGCCTTGCAGCAATTAGGAAACCAGTCACAGATCCAGAAAAAGTGTACTATCTACTTACAAGCCTAGGACCAGAATATGAGACTTTCACCACTACTATGTTGAAGCCACCTAGGCCCACATATTTTGAACTAGTTTCACAGCTACAAAGCCTGGATCAGAGGAGAACCTGGTTCTCTATGAATAAAGAATCAGAAAACTTATCTCACATGGCATTCTATGGTCAAAGGTCACCACAACAATCCAACAGCAACAGCAGCAACACTTCCAGATTTAATTCAGCAGGCAGGGGATTCCAAGCCCAACAGAACTCTGCAAGACCTGCCATAAACAACAACCAAAAACAACATGAAGGACAGATCTTTAGGAGGATGTCAAAGGCAGAAAGGGAGCAATACAAAGATCACACTTGTCAGTGCTGTGGAATCAAAGGACATATTGCAAAAATCTGCTGGTGGAATAAACAGAAAGCTAAGAATGATGGTTTGCCACAAGCACTAGCTGCCCTAACCTTAGACAACACAGTAGCAGAAACAGAATGGATCATGGACACAGGTGCATCAAACCATATGACAGGTAACAAACATATATTACACAATTTATCTCCTTATTTAGGCTCAGAATTTGTTATCATTGGAGATGGTACACAGCTACCAATACAAGGTATAGGAGAATTGCACTTATGTACAACCACATCTCCTATATCTGTCATAAATGTCTTGTATGTACCTAATCTCCAAAGAAACCTTTTATCAGTAAGACAATTAGCACACCAGCACTCTGCAAAATGTGTATTCACTAACACTGGCTTTATTTTAAAGGACATACAGACAAACCAGGTGCTCTTGAAATGGGCACTTAGAAAGGAATTATATGTGTTATCGGTGCACCCCAAGTGTATTTTGCTCACAGGTTCAGGTCAGGAACTACAGAATTGTGGCATCAACGATTGGGGCACATTCAGTTTTCAACCATTCAAGTTCTCAAGAATAAAGGCCTCATAGAGGTCCTAGGCACAAATAAACAGGAGCACCTATGTGAGAGCTGCCAACTTGGCAAGCTGTCCAAGCTCCCTTTTTCTCCATCTATTCATTCTAGTACTTCTCTTTTTGAATTAGTACATTGTGACTTGTGGGGCCCTGACCCTGTTGAATCTATCAATAAATTTAGGTATTATGTAACTTTTGTTGATGATTTTTCAAAGTACATATGGTTGATTCCACTTAAACAAAAATCTAAATTTACTGATGTTTTCTTTAACTTTGAAAGTTACATTCTAAGGCAGTTTCACACTCACATAAAAAGGTTTCATTCTGATGGAGGGGAGTTCATAAACACTAAACTAGCAACACACTTTCTCAAAACTGGCATAACACACCTTATATCATGTCCCCATACACCACAACAAACAGGCCTAGTAGAAAGAAGGCACAGAACCATTAGGGAACTGGGACTCACCATGCTATTTCATAGTAGGATGCCTCTATTTTTGTGGGTAGAAGCATTCTCTACTGCTGTTTACCTCATAAACAGACTACCAACCACCACTCTTAACATGCAATCCCCATACTTTATGATCCATCACCTTCCTCCTGATTATTCTAGCCTCAGAGTCTTTGGCAGTAGATGCTATCCCTACACTTGGGATACCAAGAAGCATAAATTTGACCCAAAAACAGTTCCTTGTGTCTTTGTTGGCTACAGCAGTCAATATAAAGGTTACAAGTGCTTCCACCCCCCTACTCGAAAGTTCTTCATGACTAGGCATGTAACCTTTGATGAGACCTTCTTACCCTATAAATCTAAACCTTCATTCAATCAAGCCTCTGTCCACACTATTTTGATTCTTGGTCCACAACCACCATAGATACTCCACCCAGTACAGAGTCCCCCATAGAAATTCCTACACCTGAATCAGTCCCTTTGCACACAAGTCCCACTGTGCATCATAACACACCCATGGAACACACTGACCTCACTAATCCTCCTACACCAAACACAACACCAGATGTCACCCTTGATGGCACACCTCCAGACACTGATCCTATCCATCCTGATACCTCTTCACCATCCTCACCACCTCATTCCACCAACACACCGTCCTCTCCTGATACACCAGAAATATCAGATGCACCAGATTCACCAGATTCAACACACTGGACTCTCCACCAAAGACCTCGAGATAGTAACGAGAGGCCCACTTGGCATCTTTAAACCTAATCCTAAGTATGCCCTAACAGCCTAACTTACCTCCATTCCTGTGGAACCTAAGTCAGTCAAATCGCCTCCCAACATGAAGGGTGGAAGGCAAATATGAAAGAAGAATTTGATGCTCTTGCACATAACAATACATGGCACTTAGTCCCTAAACAACCCAACATGCATGTTATAGGCTCTAAATGGGTGTTTAAAACCAAACTCAAAAGCGATGGCACTTTGGACAGATCAAGGCTAGACTTCTAGCCAAAGGCTACAGCCAAATAGATGGAGTGGACTACACAGAGACCTACTCCCAGTTGTAAAACCCAGCACTATTAGAATTGTACTAAGTATTGCATTAAATCAATCTTGGCCTGTTAAACAGTTAGATGTCAAAAATGCCTTTCTTCATGGCCACATCACATAAGACATTTACATGACTCAACCACCAGGTATGACACACCCACTTTTCCCAAATCATGTTTGCAAATTGGACAAAGCCCTCTATGGCCTTAAACAGGCCCCAAGGGCATGGTTTGACAGGTTCAGTACCTTCTTGATTACTTATGGTTTCCTTTGCAGTCTCTCTGATCCATCTCTATTCTATTATCACTCTAATCATGGGACACTAGTCCTCTTGTTATATGTGGATGACATTTTACTTACAGGTTCTACTACCAGCCTAGTGGAGTCCTTTGTTACAATCCTCAGTCAAGAGTTTTCTATGATGGATCTAGGGCCCATCCATCACTTTCTTGGTGTGCTGTGTTCAGAAAAGCGACCCACAGCCTGCACCTCAATCAAACACATTATGCCTCCACTATTCTGGACAAAGCACATATGCTCGATTGCAAACCCATGAGGACTCCTCTAGCTACAAAACATCCAGACATGCCAGATTCAGCTCCTTTACAAGATCCTGCACACTACAGAAGTCTAGTAGGAGCATTACAGTACCTCACTTTTACCAGACCTGATCTATCATTCAGTGTCAACTATGTTTCACAGTTCATGCAGCAACCCACTCATTTCCATCTATCCCTAGTCCATAGGATCCTCAGGTATGTCAAGGGCACCCTTGACCTTGGTATGGCATTAAACAAAGGCTCCACAGCAAGTCTCCTGGCCTTCTCCCACACAGATTCAGATTGGCCAAACCTCATTGCTTATTCAGATGCTGACTGGGCAGGGTGTCAATTTACAAGAAGGTCTACTACAGGTTACTGCACTTTCCTTGGAACCAACTTAATCTCCTGGTGTGCCAAGAAACAACCTACAGTCTCTAGGTCCAGTTCAGAAGCAGAATATAAAGCTATGGCACAGACTGCTGCAGAACTTACTTGGCTCACTTATCTTCTACAAGAATTACACATAACATTGGCATCTACTCCTGTTCTTCTATCAGATAACCTCAGTGCCCTACATATGACCATCAACCCAGTGTTTCATGCTAGAAGCAAACATATCGAGCTAGATTATCACTATGTGCGAGAGCAGGTGGCCAGACATCTTTTGGTGACTAAGCATGTTCCAGCTTCTGCCCAATTGGCAGACATATTTACAAAGGCTCTGCCTAAGGTTCCCTTCCACCTTCTTCGACACAAACTTGGCCTTCAGCCCCGGCCAAGTTTGAGGGAGGGTAAAGAGCAGCATGACATATGACACATGCAAGACTGACAGCTAGGATTCGGACAAAAGTGTTCAAGTCACTTCAAAATTCAAGATAAAGAGATATATTTGTTCAAATCAATTCAAGACAAAATTCAAGATAACAAGATCCAGACAAATTCAAGATAAAGACTATAACTCCAAGATAAAGTCTTTAAAATTTAAATCGAAGCATCAACAAACAAAACACTACTACATACACTACAACATCAGATGCAATAACAGTCCAAGTACACAAGGAACCTCGGTGATTGAAGAAGAGATAAGGTTGGAGGAGTGATAAGGATGCATCACCTCGTCCAGATTCAGAATGTGCAGAGTCGGAGCATGCTTAAATCCTTGAGATAATGGCTATTTGCTTTCAAACAAAAGTGATAATCTTCCTTTGTGTGTTTAAACTTTAGTAATGGATAAATCCCCTGAATTCGAAAACAATTGAATTAGGGTTTTTGCTGTTCTATAAATTAGCAGAGCATTTGCTGTGAATGATGTACAGAAAAACACAATCAATAAAATATATATATGAAGTTTACCTTTTTCTTTAGATCGATGTGCATGCATGTACATTATCTTCATAGGAGCAATTCAGCATATTTGTTTATCTTAGATAGAACTTGTTAATTAGTGCAAGATCAATTCCAAAGTAATATGTCGCAAGAGAACCTTTGTATTTTGTCAACTTAGAGATTCAATCTAGCTACATTATTATTTGTAAGAATATTCAATTTAATTGGAACTACCTTTATCTTGGTGCATAAAGTTCGTATCGTTATTTTTCGAGAAAATATATATTCGCGCCATTTGTAGACACCATATATTTCAAGTCGCGTCTGTTTGGGCGACATTTTTTTTTAGGCCAGTGTGCTTTTGCACGGGACCGTGGAACTTTTCCACCAGATGGCGTGGAATTGGAAAGGTTTAACGTGGAAATTCAAATTGTGCCAAAAGTTGAATTTCCACGTGACATGGGGGAAATTTTAATGAAGGCCACGTGGAAATCGAACGCAACGTGGAAATTGGGCACGGTCCCGTGGAAATACTGAAATTGAATTAATAAATGCTCCAACTGTCGTTTTTTCCTACATTTTAGTCAATACCATCATCTTCTTCACCCAAAATCATCAATCTTTTTCACTCGAATTTATCTTCACAAAACTTTCAGACAAAAATTATCAATCTATGGGATATCAATCTACACCGGTTTTACTCCTTTAAACAAATGGGTAAGCATTTCGTATAGCAGTTTTGTTTGATTTATTTTAAATATTGTATTTGTTTTAATTTGATGATATGTTTGAGGTAAATAACCTTATAAAGATATAAATTTTCGATTTTTCGTATGGTGAAAAGGTAAAATCTTATAGTTTTAGGGTAGTGAAAGGATAAAATTTTGATTATTAAGATATTGAAATGATTAATTATAATGAGATCGTTCGATAATAAAATTGTCATTCGTTGTATAAATTTTGATATTGTAATTATTTTGATTATTTGATAGTTTAGAAAAAATTTAGAATGAAATGCATTAATGATATTATAGTGGCAATGTTAATATTAGAAATGATAATGTAGAAATTTTGATATTGTACATATTTCGATTATATGATATTGTATGTATGTTATAAGTTGTTTCGAAATTTAGTAGTATAAATTCCTTTCATGTTCCATGCCTTAGTTAATTTTGAAATATGTAGTTTGATACAACTTGAGTTTTCAAATAACACTCGAATAATTTAATTGTTACGGGCAATCACAATGAAAATGCTCTAATTTAATATAAAAAAAATTGAATTTAAAAACGAGAAACAAACGACAAATAAATGTTGTTTGAAATTTCCAAAACAACAGAATTTTGACGTATTCTATGGTACGCCGACCGATGAGGTTCTTAGAAATGCATGCACCCTAGGGTGTTTTCAATCCTTCCGATCCGTGTCATGCCTAATCTCCGTGCTTTGTATTGGGGCTCCGGTAGGTAGCTCGTAGAAAATTTCATTAGGTCCGCTCAATAGAGCATCTTTTCCGTTCTCGCACTTGGTAAAGCCTCCGCCGGAAGAAGTGAGGCATCCGTTAGATCGAAAGCATAAGATCTGCTCGCTGGCTTTGTCCAAAGATCTCGATCTCCTCGTCATCATCAAATATTCTATGACGCTGGTGAAAACAATCTTCTCTTCTATTACCCCCGTCTACTGTCACAACACAACACAACACAACGAAACTTGAATTTTTTTGACCTAACCTAACCTAACCTAACTGTGTGTGCGTGTGTGTCTGAGTATGTATATATGCTAAAGAATATTTATTTATTTTAAAGGTTGTTGATGTGTTATTTTATGGCTGGCAATATGCACTTAAAAACAAATAAATATATGTGTATATAAACGAGAAACCAATATTCACACACATATATACTACTAGCATATATCAGTGTATATATGTATTGTTTCTCATTTATATACACATATATTTATATATAAACATACACAGACAATATATATATATATAGACACACACACACATATATATATGTATATGTATATATTTCAATCCAGAATAATTTTACAATAATATTTTGTCAATCCAACAATATTTGGAAAAAAAACCTAATCGTGTGGATAAATGATTGTTTTTTTGCAGATAACAACACGGTGTCCGTTAAGTTTTTATTTGGCGGAGAGTGGAAATACCATGAAGATAGCGACAAATGGTCTTATAAGAAAGGAAAATTGTATTTGGTCTGTGTGAAAACCGATACGACATTGGATGAAGTGAAGGTCAAAGTGTGTAAGAAAGTAGGAATTGATGTCTCAAACAACACATTGATCATGAAACTAATGTACGCAGATTATGACCAACCGATTGATGTTTTGGACGATGATACATGGCTAGGCTACATTGATGATATTTTGAGAAAAGAAGCTGTGAAACTATGCGTTAACGCTGAACCGGTTATGCACGATCACGATACGGAAGATGAGAACGAATTTGACTTAAATGAGCAACTACATGAAGAAAATGATAGAGGCATTGAGGATTTTACATCCGAGTTGGATCAGAATCGAAATTCCCAAACCATGTTGTACCTAACACATCGCCTTATCCCTCATGAAACTGCCATCCGACCGAATATAACTTCAGTTGAACAAGTCATTGACATCACAAGTGAACCTGACTACGATTGGGGAATAATTGCGAATATGATTCGTCAGCCAATTCACACACCTCTGCCTAATTTTAGCCAGACAACGCACACACCGTACATCCAACAACAGTTAGACGGGACAAGTCATAATGTCAACATAAATGGAACAAACCAGCAGTTTGACCGTGCGCCTCTTATTATGCCAACACCGATGCAAGCGGTGCCCAATATAGGTGGATCGTTTACGAGTTTTCTTAGAGCGCCTTTCGAGCAGAACATTCATATGCCAACACAGATGCAAGCGGGTCCCAATATCGGTGGATCGTTTACGAGTTTTTTGAGAGGGCCTTTCGAACAGGGTATGTCAACAATGATGCAACCGGGTCCCAATATTGGTGGATCGTTTACGAGTTTTATGAGAGCACCATTAGAACAGAACCCTGATATTGGTCCTAGATTTAGTATGGCAAGTATTAATCGCAATAGAGGTGTTCATTTCGGTTCAGACATTCCGGATTCGGAAATTCCTCCATGTCCACGGGCTGGGGCGTTTCAGACTGAAGATTCTGGATTATTGTATATTGGTAAAAAGTTCAGGGACAAGGATGATATGAAGATGAAAATGAGTTACCATGCATTGAAAAATAATTACATGTGGAAACCTTTCCGGTCCGACAAGGGGAAGTTAAAACTACGATGCTTTACTTCAGAGAAATGCGAATGGAAAGTTGTGGGTAGAAAGTTGTTTGATTGCAATAACTTCGAGATAACCGAGTACAATGAAACTCACACTTGTGGATTGGAGCGATTAAGCAGCGATCATAGGCAAGCCAGACCCGGAACTATAGGTCATCTCGTTAGAGAGAACCTCATAAAACTCGGGAGTCAGTTCACGACAAAACATTTAATTGTGGAGGTCAAAAGAGTATTCAACATAGACCTTGATTATCAGCGTGCATATCATTGTAAGCGTAAAGCGTTGGAATTAATCGGAGGAAGCGTAACACTATCGTATTCTAAATTACCGCCTACTTTTACATGTTGAAGAGTGAAAATCCTGAAACTGTCACAGACATAGAGACTGACCATGTTACTGGCAGGTTCAAGTACTGTTTCATGGCTTTGAAAGCTAGTATTGACGGGTTTAAAATCATCGTCGACTGTCTTAGTCGTGGACGGTACTCATCTAAAAACAAAATGCGAGGGGACATTGTTAGTAGCTATCGGTGTAGACGCAGGTGATAAACTCTTTCCGGTAGCGTTTGCCGTGACCGACGGAGAGAGCAGGGATGCGTGGATGTATTTCATGCTTCAAGTGAAGGGGGTAATCGGGGAACGTGAAGACATGGTGTTCGTATCAGACAGAGGGGCTGGCATCATTGGTGCTGTTAGAGATGTATTTCCAAACGCTCACCATGGTTTTTGCTACCACCACCTTGTCATGAACCTCAATAAAAAATTCGGAAGGACAGGATACTGTCCATACACTTTCTGGGAAGCCGCGTATACTTTTTCAAAAACGCGATTCGCAATAATGTTTCAGCAGTTAAAAGAGCAGGATAAAGATCCAAACAATAGAGTGTCTAGTTATTTGGAGGCTATTGGATTTCGTTACTGGGCACGATCGCATTTTCCAGGGACACGTTATGCAATAATGACAAGCAACTATGCTGAAAGTTTTAACAACGTGATCAGGGATGCGCGTAAGTTGAGTATCGTGAATTTGTTAGACTACATAAGGGCAACGTTGCAGAAATGGCATTGCGAGAGGAGAGAACTTGCATTGGCATGTCGCTCCGTGTTAGCCCCTGAAGCCGAAAAATTCATGACTGAAGTATCGCATGCCCGAAGAACCTTCACACTAAAGGCGATCGACCGGGACCAGTTCCAAGTTGGGGACGCTGATACTAGCACAAAGGTAAATATGGCTGAATGGGAGTGTTACTGTGGAGAGTTTCAGGGGCTCAAGATGCCTTGTGTACATGCTTGTGCTGCTATAAGTGAGCGTTGTGAGAGTCCGTACGATTATTGTTGTCACTACTACAAAGCTCAATGTTTCCAGCGTATTTATGAAGGACGCGATACCCCTGCTCCAATGAGGATGATTGGATTGTTCCCACTTCAATTAGAAACCAGGGCATTCCGCCGCTGAGCCTAGACTCGAGCGAAGGAGGGAAACACAAACAACGGTTTGCGGCGTGGCGACCCAGATCCTCAGATTGCTTCTCAAGGTGAACCTCCCGGCGGTAGGACCAAAGAGTTGCCTAATGAGAGGACAGTCCCTGTGCTCGTAGGCGTTGCTCGTTGTGTGGAAACACGGACACAAAAGGCCTAAATGTCCGTTTCATACAGTTGTTGTTCCTAATTGATACAGTCATTTTGTTCCTTTTTTCATGTTTTTTAGTATTATCTCAAGTCGTGAAACTTTTTATACATGTTTGAATCTTTTTGGGGACATTGATACTAGCGTGATCGTGACTATCTTATATGTTTTGTATCTTTATATTATAATAGCAAATGGGTAATGTAGTTCAAACGAGTGATAACAGGGCTTACAAACATAAAAACAAAGAGTAATGATACAATGAGATAACAATAAGATGATGCTTAAATAAACTAAGGGTGATCATTAAATACGATAGGATGACTCCTAAATAAATGATCTTCAATATTTAGTAATCACCACATTAAACACGACGTGATTTTCTATAGGTTGATCAATGACTTCAAATGCATTCATCTCCCGCATTTAGGTCATTGTCCGTAATGAAATCATTCAACCCGCTTTAAACGAACTTTTGATTTACCATATAGTCAATTCTAGCAGCCATGATTCCCCCCTGTGGCAATTGTAGTTCCACGGTCTTGTTTTGCAACATGTCGTTTGTTCTAGCAAACGCTTTGGAATATGCTACAAATCACAAACAAATTTAAATATCTGTTTCAAAATGGGGAAAAAGATCAAACAAGAAAACAACTAAAAATATTTTAAATATCTCACCACATAATAACAACCATGTGAAAATACCCAGTTTGGCAACGTCATCTGAAAATGGGGAGTTTGGTTACTTGCACCTGCATCATCATCTGCATCATCTTCTTCACTCTCGGACTCAGAAAAAGTCTTCTCGCAATAGGTGTGATCCATCACAATAGTGTTGAAAGTGAAACCCCCCCTGTGTTCAAACACTATAAACTCCCTCTCATTCAAGTAATGAGCCGCCACATACTCCTCCCAACCTTCTCCAAAGAAACGAAGAATTCCATTGTCTGTGTCTCCAACCCTCACTTCCCATGTCCCTAATCGCTTTTGAGAACGGCCCTATCCAGTTCCTTAGCGTGTCGCTCAACCTATTAACGTATCTTTGGAGTAGATGTTTCTTGGAGGTGGGTGGATCAATAACTACTATGGTGTACGTGGAGTTGAAGCATCCAAATGATTTCTTCAACGCCGCTTCCAACGCTCGTGCATTGCAACGTATAATTGCTCGATGTCAATTGGCTACCGAATGGGAGCGTGTTATGATCCAATGGTTTGCCAATAGCCTCTATGGTACTACACACACTCTTGAACCCCATTTGATTTGTACATTTTGGTGTACGATTTCTCCATTACGGTTGACGTTGGACGTTACATCCTTAGTAGGATTTGTGACATATCGCTTGGCAAGTAGTGGTGATGGTTATATCTACTTTCCTTTTCTTATCACGGCTATCGCAAGAGATTTTAACGCATCGAGTATGACACGGATGACATTTCTTCGAAACATCCATCGTCATCTATAGTGACCACCCTTGGTTTGTTTAACTATTCTATCGTATTTATTGTTTGCTTTTAATGCTTGTTTTGACTAGTAATTGATGTCATATGGATGTCGTATTGTAAGCTCCATAGTCTTCAGACTGAAACGGAGTTAAGACATCGAGTTATGTTCCATTATGTATTGTTTTATCTTTGTTAGGCCATCGAGTTATGTTCTATTATTTCTTGTTTTATGTACTCGTAATTGTAATGGATGATCTTCACGATCACATGAGGGGACTATCATGTTGTTTATATAAAAGTGTTTGATTATCAAAAGAGAGTAATGATACATTGTTGCTATAAAAGTGTTTGATAGTATCCAACATAGTCCTTGATTATCAAAAGAGAGTAATGATACATTGGCTTACATACGGGGCATGCGAACATAAAAAGAAAGAGTAATTATACACGCTTAAGAATAAGAACACTGCTTAAATAAACCAAGGGTGATCATTAAATACGAAAGGCGGTGTTTGCCAAACAATTTCATCCGTGTCAAGATCCGGTACCCCAAAGCTTCTGGCCATTGCCGTTATAAGGAATGGGAAAAAGATATAACCATCACCATGTCTCCCCCTCGCTATCCTGTTAACCCCCTCGCTATCCTGTTAACCCTATCCACGATGTATCGTCCCACATTCACTCGATGATATAAGACTGCGTATGCAAGGATGTACATATCCAAGTTTGGTTGAACGTGATGTATGGTACCATGGACGCGATTCGCAAGAAACATAAGCATGACACGTATCCACTCGCCATTTAATCTTGCTGGATTATATTCAACCAAACCATCATTTGTCCTTTCGATAGGACCCCAAAGATGAGTCCCACCAAATGCATTAGCGAGTTCATACATCAAATCCATCCCATTGTCCAGCGCAATCCTAGGATGATGCCTGAAAAATTCTTCACCGTCTGGGACTTCTGGAATGCCATAGTATCGGTTGATCCACCCAGCATCCAAACTAACGGTAACGCCTCGGAGGCTTCGCGGTGTGCTTGCGGTCCTCCCCCAAAGTATCCCACTCTGAACAATTGCATAGTACTCAATAACGATAGACCGATTCATACTCACCGTTGCATCAAGGGTGTTACCGAAACCAGACCACCCAATTCTGAGTAATCTGTCTCTCAAGAGTGTAGGCAGACTATCCCACGATAACCTCCTCTCTGCAACTACAGCTCTACCATTCCAGTTTGTCTCGAAATAATGTCTATCCCCATCATCAGGGAACCTACTTAAGAGTGTATCCTCGTCATAGGACGCATCTTCCCTACCCTCGTTATCAAACACAGGGGCATGCGGGTTTACCCAAAGAGGGAAAAAATAATCAGAGTTAGACATGAGGTGGGATGCTATTAATCAAATGTATTTGTAGGAAGATTTTGAGTCATCCCATTGTTCGTTCTTGCATGATTATTTGGGATGTGTCGTAGTATATATAGGGAGAATAGGGCGGAGTTGAATATGGGGTATAGGGATCTTAATCAAATCCGAGTTATTCCGTGTCATGTGTGGTCGCTGTCGGTGGGTCAATCAATGCTAGTTTGGACTTGTCATTGATGCCATATCGATGTCATACGTCATAGGTGTCATTAGGGTGCAGAGTCACTATCGTCATTGATACAGTGACGCGTCTTTTCACGTGGGCCATCAATGGTTAGTTCGTGCTAAATTCACACGGGATCGTTGAAAATTCACACGGGATCGTTGGAATTCACACGAGTCTTATCTCACACTTTACCTTCTCAATCAATGCTAGTTTGGACTTGTCATGACGGGCTTGTTGAGATGGTCGCTCGTCCTCAGCATCAACTACTGGACGCTCACGAACTACGTCATCCAAATTAGACCTTGGGGGAACACGTCTTTGACCAGGGACAGGATCCGGGACAACCACGGGGGGAACAGGTAATTGACGAGGTGGAGATGTAACCTCCGCCTCCGGCAACCCCATACCAATTACGAACTGCCTATCTTCGGCGGTTGTCAAAATATCACCGACCATCTCAACCTGCAAAAAGGAAGGAAAAAAAAAGGCAACCGATTTTTAATACAATGTTTAAAAATATTGCTAACAATGTAGATTGATAACAATGATAATATAATACATACCCATGGAGTAACACGGATGTAGGATTGACCAATGATTTGTAATAGACCCGCCCGGCAAAGTGCATTTCCATCTCAACAAACTTGGACGAGCATTAGCTTGACCTTCTACCAATGTTGCAAATCCCCGTCATCGTATAAGTCTAGGCATTGCATGGAAACACCACAATCAGAACGCGTATAAACAACCGGAGAATCGTGGCTTATACGGTTTCCCATTTCTTTTAGGTACAAGATCCTTACACTCAATTACTATCTTACGCCAATTCAACATTAAATTGTTAAAAATACTACCCCCATGGAAATGTCTCCACCGCTTATGCGTTCTCGACAATATAAAAAATCGGGCGGTATCACCACTCCAGGGTCGTTTCCGATTATTAACCCATAAATAACGCATACTAAAGCCATCCGGTATATAGTTTCAACGTCATTCGATGCCATAATCGCTGCTTCGATTTTTTGCAACGTCACATTCTTGATGTACTTATGGAGAGTACAACTAACATCGAAACACCTTGACTGATCAGGCAATTCAACATCCAAATCTCCAAATCTGTACCCCATGATGAATGCAAACTCTCGTCTTCCGAACTTCACTCTATTATCGCCAATCTTAAAATGAAGCTCGTCGCCTCGGTCCGATAAACCATATTGAAATACTGGGTATGCTATTAGCCGCCCCTTGAATTCCCAATTGTTACTTATAAAACCAAGAAACGGACCAAACACTCGATCCTCCAATCTATTCCACAACGCTCTGTTTTGGTGTAGCATTGTGCAATAACTCTTGTAGTCTTGTAAGAGTAGCACTTTCCGCATGGAACCGCAATTCGGCATTAAAAAAAATTTCAGGCGGATGAATCAATGTCCCACGTGGTGTTGGATAACTAGTAAGCTGCGAGTGATTAAAAATGTGTTAAGAAGACTATATATATATATATATATATATATATATATATAAACTTAAGAAAATAAGTGTATATATATTTTTATATATAATCACAATGTATATATACATACATATAAACTTAAGAAATTAAGTGTATATATATCTTTATATATAATCACAATGTATATATAATTATACACGGTATATATATATATATATACCGTGTATAATCTCAATCAATGCTAGTGTATGTGTATATGTCTGTGTGTGTGCTTAAACTGTGTGTAAATTTAAAATTATCTTTGTGTATGCGATGGCATGAATATGTGATAAAATAAGTGTATATATAACTTTATACATAAATGTATCAATATATATACACGTGCCCGTTACAAACGAGAAAATATACTCTTAATATATATATATATATATATATATATATATATATATATATATATATATGTATTAAGAGTATATTTTCTCGTTTGTAACGGGCCCATGTTGTTATCATTAAACAATCATTTTTCCTGGTGTGTTTATTTTAGTTATAAAGAAATTAAACACAACAATATTCCTAAAAATCTAACCATTTATATATATATATATATATATATATATATATATATATATATATATATATATATATATATATATATATAAATGGTTAGATTTTTAGGAATATTGTTGTGTTTTTTGATGTCTAGCAATATTCAGTTATATACAAGTAAATATAAGTCCGTTTATGTGTATATAACTGAAAAACCAATATACACACTAGAAGAGAAATTTTTCGTTTCGTTGTGTTGTGTTGTGACAGGAGACGGGGGTAATAGAAGAGAAGATTGTTTTCACCAGCGTCATAGAATATTTGATGATGACGAGGAGATCGGAGATCGACAGAGCCAACAGTAATGGATCTTATACTTTCGATCTAACGGATTCTCACTTCCGGCCGAGGCTTTACCAAGTCACGAGAACGGAAAAGATGCTCTATTGAGCAGACCTAATGAAAATTCTACGAGCTACCTACCAGGAGCCCCAATACAAAGCCTGGAGATTAGGCATGACACAGCGGATCAGAAGGATTCGAAAACACCCTAGGGATGCATGCATTTCTAAGAACCTCATCAGGTCGAGGCGTAACACCATAGAATAGGTCAAGAATTTTGTTGTTTTGGAAATTTTTCAAACAACATTTATTTGTCGTTTGTTTCTCATTTTTAAATTCAATTTTTTTATATTAAATTAGGGCATTTTCATTGTGATTGCCCGTTATTCGAGTGTTATTTGAAAACTCAAGTTGTATCAAACTACATATTTCAAAAATAACTAAGGCATGGAACATGAAAGGAAATTATACTACTAAATTTCGAAACAACTTATAACATACATACAATATCATATAATCGAACTATGTACATTATCATTTCTACATTATCGTTTCTAATAATAACAATGTCACTATAATTACATTAATGCATATCATTCTAAAAAAATTCTAAATTATCAAATAATCAACATAAATACAATATCAAAATTTCTACAACGTCATTATTTGTACAACATCAAGATTTCTACAAATTTTCCAATACAAATTTTCCAATCATATAATCCAAATAATTACAATATCAAAATTTCTACAACGTCATTATTTGTACAACATCAACATTTCTACAAATTTTCCAATACAAATTTTCCAATCAAATAACCAAAATAATTACAATATCAAAATTTCTACATCGTCAAGCTTTCTACAACATCAACATTTCTACAAATTTCCCAATATAAATAATTCGAAATGTCCAATATCTTATAACCATAATTTCTACAATATCAAAAATTGTACAATATCATTACTACAATTTCCTATCTTATAATCTTAAATTCTACAATATCAAAAATTATACAATATCAAAAATTTTACAATATCATTACTACAAAATTTATAAAATTAACTCATAATTTCATTACTACAAAATGTTTATATCATTACTACATAAACATACTATATCACAATTTCGAAACCAAAATTTCAATAACATTATTATATCACAATATCGATAACATTACAATATCAAAATTTGAAATAAAAAGTTGCAATTCATTATAATTTGGGGGCAAATTCATCAAAATTAAACCTAATAAACTGTAAATAACTTACTAGAGGATATTCTTCTAAATTAATAACGGCCATTGTTGTATGAAGCTTCAATCCACTCCCGGTTCCAATTCCACGCAATGTAAACTAACCCGTGTCAAACACCTTCTTGCCCGTGATATCTAATTCCTTCCACGTGAAATTAGTGTTGGAGAAAATAGTGGAATTGAATTAAAGTGAATAAAAATGATTTTATAATCATTTTATTCAGACGACTTTGCAAGCTTAATTTGATTATATTCTTGTATAGAATATATACAATGTTTTGATAATTCTGAAAACTACGTAAGTCGTAGATGAATTCAGGATTTAGAATCATTCAATTCGGAGTACGAGTGAATGAGAAATTAAACGCTAAGTCGGGTGTTTGAAAGAACTTTTGTTGGAAGTGGAAGTTGAAGAGTATTCAACTAAATCGTGTACTATTGGAAAAAGGAGAAATGTTTTCAAAAGATATATGTGGGAAGAATGTTATATGTGGTATAAGCTCCTAGAAGAAGGAGAGATAGCGGGTTGGTTTTAGCGAAATGACGTTCGCTAAAATGGCCACACGCGCCGCGCGCCGCCGCCGCGTCGTGCCGTTCGAGCCCGCTGACCGTTGACCGTTGACCGTTGACCGTTGACCGTTGGTCTTGGTCTTGGTCTTGGGCTTGGGCTTGGGCTTGGGCTTTGGGGAATGGGCCTTTCGGCCCTAGCCCAGTTCGTGTTAAACTTTTTATACAAAAGTTAATTGGGCTTGGTCCAGCTTCATATACATTCGGTTAATTCATTGTCAGAATCGATGAAAACGGTCGTAATTAAGATGAGTTATGGTAATTCATTGTCAGAATCGATGAAACGGTCGTAATTAATTCATTCCAAACCGTAAATACACACATTCGAAATACAACACCGTAAAGCTTCATACATTCATATATAGTTCGACGTAGTTGCATACGAGTTTGAAGAAGAGATTCGAGCACTAAGAGTTCGTTGAAGGTTCGTGTAAGAAGTACCTCTATACTAATCAAGAATCCGAAGTTATCCTGGAGACAATTGGTTTTAACCTGGTACACGGGACCAAATTTGTCTTAAGGACAGAGTGTCTCTACCGTCTCGGAGTTATTGTATCCACCTTTATTTTAGTATATATTTCATTTTTCATTTGTAATTCGTTTTATTTTCAATAAAATTGTTGTTTAATTCGTGTTAATTATTTTAATTGCGTTGCTCGGCTCCTACAATTAGTCAACGAGATGTGGGGATAGGGATGTGGGGATAGGGATGTGCAATGTATGCGTTTTTTTTTTTTTGCTGTGTGGGGGCGATTTTTTTTCAGATAAAAGTGAGGAAGAAGAAGAAAGGGCTCTGTTTTGTTTCAAAATTTCCACGGACCGTGGAATTTTTCCACATTGCGCTTCCTTTCCACGCGTGGCCTCATTTAAAATTCCCCCAAGTCACGTGGAATTACAACTTTTTCCACCATTTGAATTTCCACGTGAACCATTCCTATTCCACGCCATCTGGTGGAAAATTGTCACGATCCCGTGGAATAGGCACGGCCTACTTGAAAAAAAATGTCAGGCCTGAACATACCTGACTTGAAATATGGGTGTCTACAGTGACCTGAATGTATATTTTCTCTTATTTTTCTTCTTTTGTTTCTTTTAGTCTAAATTATTCATGTCGTCGTATGGGCGGATCCACGTGTCCCGGGGTCACGTGACCCCACTGGAATTTTTTTTTTAATAAAAAAAAAGAATTAGTATTAAAACTGCGTAGTTTTATTGTTTAAAAGTGTCGTTTTGTCGATAAAAATTGATGTTTTAGTCATCGGTGACCCTTGGAATTTTTTTTGGATAAAAGATATAGTTTTAGACTCCGATAACACCACTGCAATAAATTCCTGGATCCGCCACTGCGTATGAGTGTACTATGTGGCCGTTTTGTCACGGGTGAATTATTTTGCTATGTAGTTAATTACTACAGGCTCTCAAAGTCAATTTTGACATGCTTTAAATGTGAATTACAACATTGTATAAATTAATTACCGCATGCCTTGCATGTCGCAAACACTAGATGAATTTACGACATGACCTACAACGACATTCTTTTGTATGTCGTAAAATCTTTTTTACAACGTGCAATGCACATCGTGAAAGTTAATTTGCAACATGCTTTTCATCGTTTTACAACGTTCTTTTCATAGTTTTACAGCGTGCATTTTGCACGTCGTCGAATTGTTTTGAGCATTAATGCGGGGCTACAACGACGCAGCATGTTTACGACGTGCATTGCACGTCGTAATTGCTTGGTTTTCTTATATGTCATAATCTTGGTCAGTTTCTGGATTTTATTTTTTTTCGAACTATCATCTCTCACAAAAGCATGTTTTCGTGTTGAACTATCATTTCTCACAAAACCTTAAACTGAAGAGAGTTAGATAATTAATATTCTATATACTTCAACACGCCCCTCAAGTGTGGCCATAGTATTTTTTATGGAGACCCAACACTTGTTGTTTTTTTAGCCTTGTTTGGGTGACTGTGCTTGGAGCGATGTTTAATTTGAACCCATGACATCTTGCTCTGATACCATGTTGAACTATCATCTCTCCCAAAAGCTTAAGGTGATGGGAAGATAGATAATTAATATTTTATATACTTCAACATTTCATAATTTATTTTAATAGAATAATGGTGAAGAAATGAATCGGACATAGTGGCTTGCAGGCTATCTATAGTTTCAACTTTATTAGCAAAAGTACTAGATCGGTTGTAGTATAGATAGTGGTAAGTCAAGATCTATCCCCACAGGAGTTAATTCCGGATAGATATACCATACATTGCAAGTTTGTTTGGTCGGTCCAAGCCGGAAATGGGGTAGGGTACGGTTTGATGAAACTACACTAAGAACGTAAATCATCATGATTAGCTAGGTTGTTATTTTTATTTTTTTTTGCATAATATCCCTTAATCAATTAAAAATAGTCGTCTCTACGATATGAAAATCAACAACTTTTTTATCACATGAACGCTTGTTTCAAGGAGCTGAATGAAATAACCGCTGTAAAATCTTCATTCCCTTTATTTTCCCTTTATGTTATTATCGTTAAAGGTTATAACTTTTTTTTCTAACACTTTTCTATAATTTAGATAATTAATGTGTCATAATTTATTAATAAACACCCTTAAAAGGACCATAAAATGCAAGGATATTGGTATAGTGTGTGAAACCCATGGAAAATACGTTCTTCAATTCCAAATAAACATACATTTTCAACCAAGTTATTGCGCTCACAAATACATATGTTAATCATACCATACCATGCCACCTGAAGAAGCACAAATAAAAAGGAGAAAAAGAAGGGAAAAAAAGATCACAGTAATTAATTATAAAAGCACCAAACCAATGATGTATCCACATGCAAATGAAAGTACAAGAGTGTATTTGTCGTGATAATTTTGTTTTGAAACTAATACTTCTCTTCTTATTAATTAGTGAATAGGACATTGCAGACGTTGAGTTGACACGGCAACGAGTCGACTCGCTCTAGAAGCCGTGAGTCCAAACATATCATCCATATCAAGCTCACTAGGGTTCATTCCATTAGGCAATTCCCAGGTGAAACAATGAAGAAGATGTGCCACGACCATTTGTATAGTATAAAACCCTAGTTAGATGTCGGGCAAGACCTTCGACCCGACCGAATGGAATGAACTCAAGTCTTTGCCCTTGAAATTAGGAACACCATCATTCATAAACCGAGATGGTTGAAATGTTTCGGTTCTTTCCAGAAGGTTTTGTCACGTCCGATCGCCACACATTGATCATGACACGTGATTTTTCAGTGATTCTAAACCCAAAACCTCGGCCGCCTTAGAGGTCTCGTGGAAAAGTACAGAATAGGAGGGTGGAGTCTTAGGGTTTCTTTTAAACAACTGCTCAAGTAGGGTAACTTATCAAAGTCGGTATCTTCGACCTTCGGTCGAGACCAACGACATCGTGAAGCTCCTGTTGCACTATCTTGAGATCCGATGGATTCTCAGATCAACTCCGCCATGGCCCATTCTATCGCGGATGCTACCGTTTCTGTCCCTCCAAATATTACATCCTAAGGAATTGAAAAGATCACGAATATGTGGTCAACAAATCAAATGACGAAAATGCTAGTTTTACAACAAAAATTTACACCGTTAATTATGATGGAACTCGCATTTTTACACCTTTCATTACATAAATAATAGGGATAATGACATTTTTGTTTCATGAAATTTCCACTTAGTCCTCAATATTTCATTTTGCATTTTAGCTATCTTTTTATCTATGATATTTTTTGTTTTACATTTTCAGTCCAAATTTTCACGTCTCAAGCTTCTATTTATTATAGCATTTCATACCTTCTATGCAATAAACTTGACACGTGACAATTTGAAGTGAAATATAACAACAACCAAAAAAAATCATATATGATGAGATAAAGTGAGAAAAATGAAACATTGGAGACTGAAATGAAAACTTCATAAAACAAATTAAAAGAAACTAAAGTCATCATTATCCTTAAAATATATGAGATATTTTATGGTATAACCGTTGTACTAATTGTAATTCATTGTGACATCATATTTTTACTCTCTCTCGCCATACTCCTACTATGTGAAAGAGGGTAGAGTGTAGATATAATGCATGCCAATCACTATATATACCATACTTATAATTGTCATAGAATAAAAATATTAAAATACAATCGTCAGAAATTTGGTGTAATTCATTATGACCACATATTTTTATTCTATCTCACTATACACTCTTCATTGTATGAAAGAAAGTAGAATATAACGCATGTCATTTGATATAAAACCTAAGAAAGACAATATTGTTGACAAGTGACTAACCATGATGATAGCTTTGATATTATCCCTTGTAAGTCTCATGGAGCCATGCAAATCTTGAACCCTAGAAATTTCATCACCATAAAAGTCAAGCAATTCATCAACCATATCATTTTCAACACCATTTAAACCATTCTTTTTGTGGAGATGATCATCAATAATGGAGTCAATGAATCCATCAAGTGCTTCCCTAGCTTTGACTAGTCTACCCTTCATGCCTTGGGGATCAATCCAACTTAAACAAGGGATAAAATCACCTAAACATACTTCACCAAACAACTTGGAGAATTCCTGCAAGATTTTTATAAATTCATCTTGCCCGTTGTTTTTGCGCGACCCGAATGCAGCCCGATAAGTAACCTAAAAGAAAGTGTAACAGATAAAAATGTTATTCCACTGATATACTGTATATATAAGTATAACAAATTAACTAAAGGATAAAAACAAACTAAAGGAACCTTCATAGTTAATCCAAACAATAACTCCCCAACGTTCACCGCGGAGCCACAACCCTCCGCCACAACTCTTATCATTCGATCAACCTCATCTCGAACCGAGTCCCAAGACTCGGCCCTTCATGATCAAGAGTTTCATTCTGTAAACTTTTCTCATTTGCCGCCAGAAGGGCCCGTATTGAGCAAACGCCATGTCAGATCTATCATAAGTCAGATATTTTATTGCTACAGTCGCAGGGCGGTTGGAAAATATATTGTCTTGAACTTGAAGAACTTCACGGGCTATTTTCGGCTCAAACCACAACCATGTGAACAAGCCCTAGACGCAGATGGAAAAGCCCACCATGTTTTTCAGATAGCTTTGCTAGGGTCATGTGAGATAGTTGATCCATCTCTTTTAGGTTTCCGATCAACGGCCAACCTTTTGGACCAGGAGGGTAGGGTTTATGTTTATGGTTGAATTTTGATGAAATAAACAGGACAAGAAGCAGAAGAACAAAACACAGGAGCAAAATAATGGGACTCATTTATATTCCAAGATGTTAATGAAGGTATGAAAATTCAAGTTTCGAACTCAACTCTTAGCTTGTGTTATGAAGATCGCAGATCAACACACACACACATATATATAAGAAGATGAAAATATATATATATATATATATATATATATATATATATATATATATATATATATATATATATATATATATATTCATCTTCTTTAATATTTTACATGGTTTATTCCAAAAATATATATATATTTTACATGGCTACTTGAATGAGTCGACTCAGTTGCAGTGCCGGCTAAAGTCAGGGTTGTCCAAGTCACCAAATTCACATTCAATTTTTTTATATATTTTTTTTTTTTTTTGGTTGAGGATTTAACATAGCAATTTTTTTTTTTTTTATTTTGAAATACACAACGTGAAAAATCGAAAATGATATGTTTGTCATTTTAGTGTATATAGGAAAATAAGTAATTGTCGATCAACTGACGGAAAGAGTCATATATATTCTTGTTTTGTTGAGTTTTTTTTATATTCCTCAAGATCAATGGTACTTTTCTGTTTGTCTTAATAAAAGAAAAAAAAAAAAAAAAAAAAAAAAAAAAAAAAAAAAAAAAAAAAAAAAAAACATAAAGAGATGAAGTCAAGAATAGTACTTTTTATAATTTAATTTGACAGCAAATACTATTTTTTTTTTTCCCTTTCTACAAAATTATTTTCGTCCTTATATTCGGAATAGTGATACATACATTACTTATCTTACCACAACATCTTATATAACACAATCAACACCATCAATTTTATTGAGACCTGTCACAATAAATAATTCATTATTTTAATCAACACCCATAAAGCATGTAGTAGTATGTACACTACACACAAATATGTAGTGCAAATATCATTTCCCTTCTATTTGTCCACCTCAATTCTATTTGTCCACCTCAATAGTTACAGACACATAAAACACAAGAAAGATGTTGACGTCCATTACGAATATGCTAAGTTTATACATATTGATGTACAGAAAAAAAAATATACACATAATGATAATTCATTACGAAAATGATAAGTTTATACTTTTGATGTATATAAAAGATATATAATTCTCGATTATAGAATAATATAAAGCATTTATTATGCTTTCTACGCCTTAAAACATACGACATTTTAGCTTATAGTACCAATAAACTTTTGTCATAATTATTATCGATCCACTTATTTTATATTCTTTTACGACTATTAAATTAATAATAATCAAAGGATAATTTTAAAATCATGACTACAGGTAGACAATAGCCTCTCAATTCTTGAAAATTTGTATGCATAAAATGCATCTCTATAACAAAAAAATTATGCTATAAACTATTGTAGATGTGATATAAACAAGGGCAAACTTGAACGAGTATGCTTGAAAAAGCAAGGAATCTGTAAAATATGTTTCGTTTTAATAAAATTTAAAGCACCCGTAATGGAATTACGGTCATTTTGCTTTGTGCAGACACTTTGAAAATAATTCAACATCTTCACAATCGAATTGTGTATAAATTTGACTCAAGAGATCAAATTTCAATGTGATTTTCAAGAGTAAATTCGACTACTGTGATCGATAAAAGTGACACATTTAAAGGAACCCCTTTTTTTTCTACTTGGTACACCACATCAATGTAAAAATAGGGACATTGTTATTGGCACTGTACTGAATCTACTTATCGGCACTACAGTGATTTCGATATCTTCAAAGTCTGAATTTAAGTTCAAAACTCGACTCTACAAAGTCAAATTTTAAACGAAATGTGGTGCCCTGGTAGATTCGGCATGGTGCCAATAAGAGTGGCCAACAACTAGACGGTTACACAGGACACCACACATTTTTATTTACAAATAATGAATCTAGCTATAGCACCGCACTTGCATTTTCTTTTTAACACACCTGGAATCGACTTTTCGAAAGTCGATCCTAAAATCAACCGTCACAAAACCAATTCTAGGTTGGCACAATCGATTCTAGGATCGACCTTCAAAAAATCAATCTTCACATTCGGTGTCAAGTATGGTGCCACATGTTACTGTGGTGTCATAGGTAATATACATAAATTTGTGTGGCGCCATAAGTAAATCAACCGAGCATGATACCCTCAATTCGGGCAACTAAGTAGATTTAGTTTGGTGCTTTTAATGGCTCCCTTGTTAAAACCTCTAGTATTTATCCGGTGCCCAATATCCAAACCATACTTTTACTACAATCAAGACAATTAATGTTCATAGAAAATCACAAGTTAATATACTCAGAGGTGTAATAATGAGCTGCAACAAACTACATATAAACTTCTATTACACCCTCTATTCAATCTTTCTGCATAAAATCAGCACCCCTAATCATTTGGATTAATAATAATATTGATAATACAAAAAGTAAACCAAAAGATTCCACATAAAAAGGAACCCCAGTTTTTACTTCTTGTTTATACATCAGTAAACAATAATTATTGATTCTTAGAGAATTATCAGGATCCAGATATTTATGGATGCAGATACCCACATGATGCTCCTTTCTTACAATGCCCGCCAGTAAAATTTGCAAACACGTGGTCCTTTCGGCATTGGCCTCGAATAACTGCCGCCGCTTCCACCACCGCCAACGCCACCGCTGTGTTGTTGCCTACCCCACACTGGCCTACCACCACCACCCCTACCAAATCCTAAGTCCCCACCACCACCACCACCACCACCACCTTGGAACTGCCAGTCCCGTGATCCGTTAAACCTATGCGGGTTATTATCCCAACCCGGTTTCCGTTAAAAGATCCAAGGCTCAAGTTTGGGTTAGCCCATGTAGTGTTTAAGGGTGGTCTCCACCCAACATCTGCGTAAAGCTTGAGGCGGCGGACGGCCCAGCCCATGTTCATGTTTCCTTGGACCGAAGCCCAATTATGACCGGCAGCATTAATCATAGCTTGGTTCATAGGAGGATGAATATCTGAACGATTTTCCCATATATTGATCGGATAGTTACCGGATTTAGCTTCACCTTCTGTACTTGTACTCGGATGTAAATCGGTCCTTTCACAGGGTCAAAACCGCCAATTTGTGAGGCACCAATCGAATGCTGATCAATTTCAGCTTGTTGAGAAGGAAAGCTAATAGCATCACTTTTACTAGCATCAGTGTTTGGACTTAACTCTTCAATAGAACTAAAACAGTCATTTCCGTCCCCACATCGCATAGCAGAAGACGGTGAGGGGGGCATACCAATTTGAGACTCCATAGCATCAACTTCAGCTAAAAGATCAGATACAGATTCCTCAGCTAACGTACTAAACTCGATCGGTTCATGGGGCCAACTAGAAATGTTAGGCAAAGGGTGAAACGGTAAATTGTCATCAAGATGACGACTGGCATTGGAATCCGAAGCATCAACTCCATCTGAAGGTTTTAACATGGGAACAAGACCGAAATCCCATTCCTTGCACGACGGTTCAGCTGAGTCTTGTCCAGAAATACTAATGGTCCAGCCTAAATCTTTTAAGGAAATCTCAGGTGGCCCGGAAGACTGTCCTAAGTGATTTTCGTCAGTCAGTTCTGTTGGCGGCTCAGGTTAGGTAGGTTCTCGACGCCTATAGGGTTCGGTTTAGGGCTAGGCAGAGGTGGATCCTCATCTGTTGGATTTGGTGTAGATGTTCTGACATCTGAGACAGTCATACCATTGGTACTAGGAACACGTGCTGATAATGACCTCAGCATTTCAGCAGCTTGAATATCCATAAACACAGAGTCCTGCTCATTAGGCTGACTTTTCAAATCCTTAATTTCAGATTTCGCGTAGGGCTCGGTAGCTCAACAAGATCCAAATCAACTTTAGTGTTCATTACAGAAGCTACTACGTTACAATCCCCGCTGTTTAGGTCTAGATTCAGAACTGGTGGTCGGTTTTGTCCAGAAGATACAGGCGAATAATGCTGTGGTGCCACGGGTAAATGCTCGGTCTTGTCTGCATCGTTGACCTCATTAGTAACAATCTTTGGCAGATCAGAGCACGGTACATTTACGGGTTGCTTCTCATTGTGAATAGGCTCTGCAATTCTATCAAAAGTACGAGAATCTGACCCCACCTGTGCTGTTGCGTTATTATTCCTAGTATCACTGCCCAAGTTCTTCAAACTATCATCTACACAAATACTAGTATCCGTAACGATCCCAGCTGCTACTCGAGGCTCGGAGAAAATACTATGATATAACTCGATGTTCTTGTGGAATTGTCCGCTCAAAGCATCATTCAAAGAAATGGAGTAATGTTGTTCATTGACTGTCCATATACTCATATTTACTGGGAAGTATCCAGTTGTACTCCATTTCTGAAGTTGAACCATAGAAAACGGGCCTTGAATTTTTCCGCTCGGGTCCCGATAATGCCATATTTTCTCCGCTTGTATGCTGATGGCAAGGGATGAGGTTTGGGACACAGGAGGTGTTATTGCCCTTTCTGAATCAGATCTTAGTAGAGATTGATTACTACAAATACTTGAAGAATTACCAAAAGAAGAAGCAGCATGATTTTCTTGATGTTGGAAACAATTGGGCCCACCTCCATTGCTTTTCTTTTCGACTCGTTGAACATTGTTATCTTCTTCTTTGGCTGAAAATTTGTTACTACTGATATTAAGGTACAAGAAAAAGAAATCTCTCTCAATTAATTATACAAAAAGGATAAAGACCTTTTGGTCCTTTGTTTCACATTTTTGGCATTTCTATCCTCAATGTTTCATCTTGGCACTTTCACCCTCAACTATGCAATTTTACCTTTTAAGTCCTTTTTTATGTGTCATGGTTTTATTGGTTAGAGCATTTCGCACCTTCAATGCTGGATGTTGGACACAGTGACACATTGGACTGAAAAAGTAAATAAGAAAATGCATAGATGAAGGGGGAAAAGTTCCACTGTGATACATTGGGGATAGAAGTGCAAAAATCGTGATATAAAACCGAAAGTGTTTTTGTCTCTTTTAAACAATACTAAAAATCTCACCACTCTTCTTTGGACGGAGTAATTGGGTCCCGATGATGCTAAGATTAGAGTGACCTCGCTTTAAAACTCCATCTGTAGATTAGGAACCATAAGCAGTTGAACGAGCTATAGGGGGCAGGGGTAGGGGTAAAGGGAGGGGGTGGAGGGGAAAAAGACAAATAAGCACAAGGCTGTTAGGTAACCTCGTTTCTTATCGCTTTCACGGGTGTCTTCTTGGATTCATAGTTTGGGTTCATCTTGGGATCTGCGTGGTACCTCTGGGATCTCATTTAGCTTCGCATGCGTTCTTCAGGAGTCTTTAAAACCTGCAGTTTCTCTACACATTCTCTAAGCGTGGTAATAGTTAAAGAATCTCCAAGAACTTGCAAAGATCAACAGTTTCAGAGGAGACGATTTAAAACCCGTAATCAGAATGGACTCTAAGCATTTTACCACTGCATCATAAAAATGTGCACTTTTGGCCCTCATCTATGTTTTTTATTTTACGTTTTCAGTCCATTCTTGCCACGTGTTAAGTTTAAAATAGTCGGAACATGTTGTACCTTCAATGCTCGATGTTGGACAAGTGGCACTTTGGACTGAAAATGTAACAAAAATGCATAAGATGAAACATGGGAGATAAAATGCAAAACCGGTGAAACAAAAGGAACCAAAAACGTCTTTATCCTTTTGAGAATAATCTGTTTCAAAAGACTCGTAACCTTTTGAGCTATATATACATTTATGGAAACATAAAGACATAAGTTTTCACTGACCAATATTGAATACAATAGTCTATTATAAAAGGATATTCCTTTTTGTGCCCCTTCTCATTAGCTCTGTCGCGTAGATGACTAAGCCGTAATATCTCTGCAACAAGCCACTGCATTAAAAAGCTTTAAGCCGTAAGAACATCACATAAAAGAAACTAACCAAAAAACAAACGAGAACACACAGATATAAGCAACAAACTCACGCCATCAAACCTCATAGCCTGAAGGGTCATTGCTTTCGCTTGAATTTCACCCTACACCAGAATAGAAAGATAAGAAAGATAGCACGAGATTATTCTCGTAAGGTTTGTAATCAATACCGCCAGATGCACTCACCACAGTCATTCGTTTCACTAGACCCCATTTTATACTTTGCCGTAAGCGCCTACATTCTTCCTGAAATTAGAAATTCATTTATTAGCAATCAGTATAAAAGCACAAGACCATGTTTTATAGTTTTCCATTAACAGCTATATTCATCTTCGAAATAAGAAATTCATTTCAAAACAACAAATATAGAATAATATTATGCTGAAAAGTTACATAATAAGAAAATGAGCTTAATCATCACGGTAGAAAAGATATGAGGAGTTAAAGACCTTAAAAAAAACACTGAACTATCATACAAATTTATTAATGATGGGAAAATTATCAAGAACGAATCTACTCGCATATTACTACTGCTGAAGATCAAAACAATTGTTTACCTCAGAGAAATCTTGATTTGAGATTGCAACGATGGACATCGTCTCTTTCTTGTCTAAATTTAGTACCTCAAGCAAGATATCAGTGGTCTTATCACCAATTTTATAAGATTCCACGGCTTTGCTTGTACCTGGATAAAAACACAAATTACGTTGAACAGTTCAAACAATTCCAAATGAATGATCCGCAGCAATCGATAAGCATGATGTGAATAAGTAAATATACCAACAACTTGAACAAGCCTATAGATATCTTGTTTCTGATCATTAGTAGATACTCTTATACGAACTATTGAGCCAACAACTTTTTCATGGAACTTTTCCACTTGATCAAGAAGGTTCTCCATCATACTTCGCCGCAGGAATATCAATTTGACGTTATGGTTATCGATTGCAGCATATTCATCTAGATTGACCTGAGATGCTTTTTCTTCGCTTTCTTTCTAGTTTTCTGTTTCTTACTTTGATTTGATACACAATGATTACTGTTATCAATAGCAACGTGGCTTCCAGACCCAACAATTCCAGCTGGAATAACAGCATTCTTCTCGGTATCATCTGTTATAAGATAATGATATTCGAGAAGCTTTAGCATTTCGATATGGCCAACACGCGATTTCCCAAACAAAGTCTTCAGCCTCGAATCACATATAATTTGGCTTTTTTGTTGAGGGTTCAAGATTGTTCACCTTAATGTACTCCATTAAAAGAGCTTGACATCAAACTGAGAAAGTACCGACGTATCCCTGCTCCTCATATGAGCAACAAACTCCAGAAGTTCTTGTGATGCCCAGTCCATGCAACCATCCGATATTTTCCTTTTTTCGAACTGCGCTTTTCAGGCTAACGGCATCTTGGTGTGGCACTTGATTCTGTTCTGTAAACTTTTCTGCTCTGAATTCTCACCGGACGTTGGCAATGTAGGCAGCGCACACCACCAACAGCAGCAATATCCTTCTCACGAAGTTTTGGTTTAAATTTGGTTCCAACTACTCCTTTGAATGGATTTTTTGCTTCCATAAGTTCATCTAAAGTTAAAGACCACTTGGTTTTTAATACGATCCAGTACACCTTGAATAGATACTCCCAGCTGGTTTTGTCATCAAAATCCACTTGAATCTGGGAAAAATAGATGCAGCCAATCTTCAAAATCGCGTACATATGGACATCTTATTTATTTACAGAAAATGTATATAATATCCCAAACTAAAGCCAGTAACTGCATTATGTGACAATCATTTAGTACTGAATAAGTTGTCATTTCTTTATATTCCTTATGCACAGTACCCACTTCTTATTTAGGAATTAAATCCTCAAACGATCCAAACCAAGGACACGCGTCAATATATAATCCAATCAGGTTATAGGTTTCAGCCATTGAGTTTGTAAACATGCCAACATACAGAAATATGCTAAGCAGATTAAAATACCCAAATAAAACATCTAACAATTCAGTGCTTAGTATATACATCAATCAATGAGGAAAAAAAATGAGAACAAGCCCAAAATAGACAAATATGATATAGTTATCATACCGATTCCTTGTTTTCAGCGTCTTTATTTTCAATCATCATAATGATTTTCATACATATTGAGCAAAAACCTCTATTTCCTCTGACGGAGACATACTCAGAATTCTTGGTGCACTTTTTGCACAAGGAATATGTACAAGTATAGCAAAAATGGAGGGATGGCTTCTCACAAACACTACATATGTGCCAACCTGAAGCCGTAAAGACAACGGTTATGTCAGTAAATTGAAATTAAGCATACTGAAGAGGGCAGGAAATTCGCAAAATTTAAAACACAACAGATTAGGAAAGTGCTTTACCAAAAGACAAGAACTGACACAGGCAGAAACTAGAACTACCCCAAAACGATTAAAATGCCACAGCGAATGTACAGATAATCTTTAGAGCAATGATGGACACGATAAAAAAGAGATAAACTATACAAATATACTGCTACAAAGAGAGGAAGGAAGCCACATAAAGGCAAGAGATGAGGAAGAACAAAGCTTAATAACAACATAGAGCTCTACTTTCGATCACAAATATACAAAGCTTCCAAGAAATGCCAGCATGTTTTTTTGCAGTCATTTGAGCTTAATAACCTTGGAGAGCCACTCTCATAGATATGCATAGGAGCTGATTTTGCACTAAATGCAGATTATACTAAGCTGTTTTCGTGACTCGAAATCATGACACAGGGTCGCAAAGAGACTGCTATTACCCCTACGTATAGATTCTCTTCAAAGGATAGGAAAACAGTGATCGATTTAGTGCAGCAAACAGTTTACTCAAAGTATTTGGATACCTCAGGTTCTAAAGTGCAAGGCAAATACAGTTTATGATCTGAAGATGTTGAGCACGAAACTTCATTTTTAAACATATGATGCATGTCCAAACCCTCTTTATTCCTTTTTTCTTTTTCTATAAAATCTGAAGGCGTCTGATTTTCCCTTTTATGGTATCAATTCTTTGTATTTACATCAATAGATGATGTAGTACATATGTTAAGCTTCAAAAACTTTCTAATTATTAACATGCGATACGATAACAAAAGAGATCAATACAATCGGTGAATCTACAAATATGGTATTCAAACAAAATTTCAACTTAATAATACACAAATTTAATTTAAATCTTAATAGGAGCTTAGACTGGTTTTCAAAAAAAGTAAAGTCAAGCAAAACAGGATAGGAAAATTAGCAGTGTTCTTTTAGGATAAGAAGGGGAAAGAATCGAGTAAGAAGGGCAAAATTTGAATGGATTATGTTATCCTCCACGTCACCCTCCCTGTCACAATTATCTCATAATTATCCGTCCTATCTTTAGATCAAATTAAAAAACAAAGAGCAACCAATATTACATGCCCTTTCTATGATACCAAGAAAATATGCTACAAGGGCATGATAAGCTTCATATTCAAATAAAGATAGTGCAAAGACAACATAATTTTGAGTAACGAATCAAACACGATTCACGTTCTTACAAAAGTACAAGACCTATTAAAAAAAATTAACCTTTAACCACTTGGTGGACAATTTACAAGAATCATCCTTCTGTTGTATTTTTATTTTGCAAAATTAGCATATCAACACTAACAAAGGGTACTTAGTTTGATTATTGCTAACAAAACTACGTACCATAATTCAGTAGAAAAATTAAAGATATAAATTTATATCCATCAATAGTATTTGACATTAATTAAAACCAAATTAAATCATTTTAGACCATGATTAAAATATACTTGATAGCATATTCCAATAGTGAAATGTTTTGTTTTGTCAAAAAAAAAAATAGTGAAATGCATTAAAATGCTATGAGGTTGCCTTTTTATAGATTAGAGTACCAAAATTTGTCGCTAAATTCTTGAACGGTTTCAATCGAAAAGTAAGTTAAGGGCTGTATCGCGTGTCATTCTTTCTTTCCTTCTTTTTTCTAATGAAATGGAATGGTTTAAAAATAAAAATAAAAATCACAAGAGTTGCATAGTGCAATATGTATACAGCAAAAGAAAGATAAAACAGTAAAGATGGGTTGATTGAGTCTAAAAGCCAAGACAGGCGCAGTTCCCTTTCCCTGTGAGCAGCTGTGGAGATAAGTCTTTCTTTCTTTAGTTAAATCCATGGAAGAACATTCTAACAAGGTGCCCATAATTGTCGAATATAATTAAGGTTGTTACTAAAGTTTTCCTTTCTTAGGCAATCAGCTTTGTAAGGATATATCATATATGAGACCAAAACCGTCAAAAAGCAAATGCTTTGAATGAAAACCAAAACTTTGAAAGTTAAAGGATCTTGGGTCCTTTCTAAAATTATAAATCATACGTAAGCCCTTAATCATTCTTGAAGAAGTAAACTTCTATTTATCATCCCCTATCCAATGATCCTTCACTGCCCCCCCTTCCTCTAACTTCATCAGTACTTTGAACTGAACTTACCCACAGACCATTTACTGCAATTCAAACTTCCACACTATAATTGGGCCGGTATCAAAATCTATCATACAGTGCTTACAATTGATTGCTTTTTGTTGTAAGGGAATATTAGGAAACATTGCTACAAAGAATCGGACTTCTGACTTCGATAAATTCCTACTAGATAAAGCCATAGTTTATTGAAAAGATCAGGATCATCTGTATCTATGAATGAAAATCTCCTAAAACTAAATTAGGTACCAAGTATTTAATGAAACAACAAAGAAATGAAAGAACCTACCACAATCCCATCTGGTCTTAGATGTGAAAAATTTCTCATCACGCTTAATACAAGCTGGATGGTATGCTTTCGGACAACCCCTGAAAATTCATGGAAAAAACTCATAAAGAATTGAAGAAACAATTCCATGAAATTGAATTTTAATGCGGATTACTTACAGCTATAAGAAATCAAAACGAGCTTTTGGTAAATGAAAATGAAATGTAAATTAAAAGACAGAGACAGACACCACTCACTTGCGATCACACAGCACAAGAGAACCACCATCGAAGCAAATGAAACAAACATCCTCTTCTTCTTCTTTAATCATCTTCGGAGCCGGGAGTTTAGGAACATAGCTTCTAGACGGCCGCCCACGCTTCTTTTTCTCCATCATTTGATCCTCCACCACCACCGGCGTTATCATCACTTGCCCCATAACCGGAGCAGCTACAGCCGGAAGAATCTCTGAACCAGCAACCAAAGGCATTTCAACTTGCTGTTCCCCACCTTTAACCTCCACCACACCAGCTCCAACCAGCTTAGAATCATCCACACGACTCTCCAACTCCATACCCGATCCGATCAAATTCTCACTCTGACCTAATAAAGCTAAATCTCCACCATCCATACCTCAAATGCCAATCAACCCCACTAAAACCCCTAAATTCCCAGCTCCTTTACCACCTTTTCACCTTTTTTTCCTCCAATAATCAGTTACCCACAAGTAACAGAATTTGTCCACACGTGACTAACACCTCCGGACTCAAAAGCATCGGGAAAGTTAAACATTCAGCTGAAAAAGTACTTACACATACAAAGAGAGGACAGACACGGTGGCGGAGGATAGGACTGGACCGCCGTGTCGGGGCGGAGGAGAGGAGGAGAGAAAAAAAGTTTTTGTTTTTTTTTGGGGGTGTGATTTTAGGCAAGATTTTGAGGTAAAGTGGACTTGGAAAAGAAAGCAGAAAACTACACTGTCAGCTCATCATCTATTATTGGTCACTTTTCTCTGAAAGAAAAATGACTAATTGGAATTTTTCATAGCTTTAAAAAAATGTTTTTTAAGAAATATAATGTGTATATATATACACATATATTATATACATACATGTATCTATATACGGTGGCGGATTTGTGTAGTCAATAATGGGGGTCCGTGGCATGGATCCCGATACACGATGTATATATAAGTGGCGGATTTTGTAGTCAACAATGGGGTCCGTGGCGTGGATCCTGCTTAACTGAAAACTCATTACAGTAGAAAAAGTGTGTACTTTTTTATATATGTGTCATGAGAGAGGTTAATCACGTAAGATTAATAAAAGAATTAATACGCCAGATTGAAAATGTATTTTTTTATTGAGATGTAAATGTTTTGTTGGTAAACGAGCTTTTAAGATTGTAATTGTGTTTTTTATCGGAGACTTTAAATATTTTGTTGCAGAAAGGAGGAAAAATAATAAATTATGCGACGGAACGTAAAACGACAGAGATAAATAAAAAAATGGTAAAAATCGAAATGCGATGAGATAAAACGGATGAGTATTTGTTGAAAAATAAAAATACTCATATCGTTCTTATTTAATGATGTAGTTGTCAGATTTGTATTATTTTACATGATGGAGTATCGTTTTCAATATATATTGATATCCAAACCCGCAAACGGTCTCACGGATCTACCAAACGACCCGATCAGAGGTCCCACATCTACAATCAATTACGATTTGCCTTCAAATCCGCATGCACATATGCAAGTTCGCATCGCTTAATCGCTCGCCTCGGTCGCTTTCGCGCAGCGCCTCATGATCGGGCCGATTCCGGTCCTCCTCAACATATGCCCGTTGTACACGGCGAACAAGATTCACTCTTGGCATTAGCAAGTGCAAGACCACCACGCGAGCAAAGAGGATAAAGCGTCGAGACCGGCGAGCCTATGTGTCCGATCCATTTATTTACTTATTCTCTTGATTTACTTAATTATGTCACGTCATAGTTAATTATGTCTTGTTGCAATTAGCCTAATTGTCATTAGCAATCCGCCTATACATAGGGCATCGTAAACTCATAAATCCTCCGAGAATTAATACAAGCATATTAGACTCGCCAATCTATCGACCGACGTGCTCGCACTCATTAGCCTAATTGTCATCACCTCTCACCGGATAAATCACCTAAAATCAACCGGATATCCATCTTAAAACACCGTTATCGCTACTGTGATATTTCGATAATATCATATATATATATATATATATATATATATATATATATATATATATATATAATTTGTATAGTCAACAATGGGGTTTCAATTACTTAATAGGAATATGGATTAAAATGAATTTTCTGAATAGGCAAAGTTATTAGTTATGTACTTTTATGGGCAAATAGCCAAAATAGTCCGTGAATTATTTAGTTTTTCCCATTATAGTCCATAAACTTTTTTTAGTACCAAATTAGTCTGTTAACTTTAATTATTTCTCATGACAAGTCCAAATTCATCTTTTCAAAGGGCAAAAGTGGAACTTTATGTATTTATATAGTTTTCTCCATCCCAGCTTTTTGTCACCACCGGGTCTTGCCCACAACCACCTTCTCTCGCTAAAAACCACCAACGCTAACAAAACAAGATCTAATAATACAGCTACTCCACTAAAAAACAATAATACAACAACATTTTGATTCATTCTTTTCATTGTTCTAATGCATTTTCCCACATCTTTTTTCTGGTTTCTCAAGATAACTCCTTTATGACATGGAAAGTTTGAAGGCATTCTTTATTTTTTTGTGAGCTTCCCCAATTGTCTATTCAGCTGAAATAACAGAAGATTATTGAAGTTTAAATGTAACTGATTCTCTTAGCTTTTGTGTATTAACTTGATTCCTTGAATCTATTCTCTCAAGCTTTATCTATTGGAAAAGAAAATAAAGATCAACGGGTATTTACAAGCATAAGCTCTTGAATTTAAGATAGCAGCAACCATGGATGATTTTGAAATGTAACCCTAAACAGCTGTTCTTGACGTGCCGGCGGTGGTGGCGGGTGGAGCCTTAATGACATTGCCTAGCGTGGGTTCGAACAGAAATGGGAAATTAAGTTTCAATTCCTGCATTATCGAGGAAGGAGAAGATGGGAAGTCAAGGAAGAGGATTATAAGAAATGCCAAATAGATGAATCAAATGAGATTCAAATATACATCCCTGCAGGAGGAAGAAACATGAGGAGAAAAGGGATAAGAGTTGGTATTGAGTTTAGGTAGATGGATTTCTTTTATGATTCCATAAATGCCCCTTAAAAACATGTATACGGACTTGCTATGAGAAAAATTAAAGTTAACAGACTATTTTGGTACTAAAAACGTTTATGGACTATAACGGGAATAGTTAAATAGTTCATGGACTATTTTGGCTATTTGCCCTACTTTTATTTTACCATTTTGAGAGAGTTAAAAAGTATCGTCTCTTTGAAATGTTCTATGCATGCTGCCAAATCTACACTACAAAAAAATTGTGCAAACCTCTTATGTATTTGTTATTTTTCGTAACTAAAACATGTATATAGGGGTGTTTATTGTAATAAAACAATATATCAAAGGTGTTTATCGTAATAATAATACATAGAGTGTTTATCGAATAATTATGAATACATGAGCATGTTTATCGTAATAATAAAAAATAGATGATAGTTTTAAAAATAAAGAAACATGGAATAGAAAAGTAAATTCTACCATTGTTGTATCAGGTGATGAAAAATGATCGGTTTATAGTAAAATTTTACATAATGTCTACACCAATTTAATCTTATGGTTACGAGTGTTTTTCCTCTTTTCCTAATTTTATTTTACAAATCGAAAGTTTTAGTATTAAAAATATAAAACATTGTTAATGTCTCCCATTGATCTTCGGTATTGTTTTGATGCCCCTACGGAGAATTTTTCTATGGTCCGCCATTGATTCAAACAACGCCATTTCGCTAAAACTACATGTCGTATGTCATGGCCGCTATGCTATGCAATGCGGATGCGATGTCATGACTCGTTCCATATGATGCCAATGTGTGATGTAATGCACCCCATTTTAGCAAAACAATGATGTTTTCAGAGCTAAAAGATGTTTTTTTTTTTTTTTGGAACTGAATTTTGGTTGGAAAGTAATTGTGGCGCCAACGGCCTAAAGCAAAGTTCATGCCCTTACTGAGAATTTTTTATTTACTCTATCCACCAGACTCAAACAATGCTTTGCTAGAATTGAAGCAAAGGCCATGCCCCTATTGAGAATTTTTAATTTCTGGCCCACCATCGATTCATACAATACCATTTTCGCTAGAATCTGTATGTCGGATTTTTTATTTTTTGGGAACTGAATTTTGGTTGGAAAGCAATTGTAGCACTGAGTATTTTTAATTTCCTCGGTCCTACTAGAACTTTTAGTTTCGCAGTCCACCATTGATTCAAACAATGACATTTTCGCTAATTTATGCCGGATGTTTTTTTTTTTCTTGAACTAAATTTTGTTGGAAAGCAATTGTGGCGCTGGGAATTTAATTTACTCACCCACTATCGATTCAAACAATACCATTTCACTAGAATCGCATGGCGGATTTTTTTTTTTGGATTTTATTTTCCGGTCCGCCATTGATTCAAACAATATCATTTTGCTATGCCGGATGTTTTTTTTGGGAACTGAATTTTGGTTGGAGAACAATGATTCAAACAATGTCATTTCGCTAGGATAGTGTATGCTGGAGATTTTTTTTTTTTTCTGGAACTGAATTTTGGAATATTGGTTGGAAAGCAATTGCGGCTGAGTTCCCAAATTTTGGTTGGAAAGCTTTGGAAGTGGATTTTGGATGGAAAGCAATTGTCAAAAGCTGGGAAGTGAATGTTGGTTGGAAAACAATCACATACCGATAACATTTCAAAGAAAGAATGAAGTAATAGCAAAGGCTAGAATAAAGGAAATGAAGTAAAAAGAAAAGGCTCCGTTGCCGGGACTCGAACCCGGGTCTTTCGGGTGAGAGCGAATATCCTGACCAGCTAGACTACAACGGATTATGTTTGTTTGACGTTCAAACTTTTTTAACATAACATTAGGCACTTAGTGTAGTGATGATATAGCTCTTAAACAAAATGACATATATTAAGCACTTGCGGTATATATAGTAAATAAAATAATTAACATGATAGAGAAAGTTCGTTTGCAGAAGAGCTTTGTGACAACTGGGGTTATTAATGATTAGAGTCGTTCGCGAACAAATTCGGATGAACCAATCTCAGACATATATTGTGTTCATTTATTAAACGAACAAACATAATCTATAAGTACCAAACTTTCGCTTAGGTTCGTGAACATATATCATAGACAATTCACCATCAATGATTTAAGGTTAAACATTCTGGTCAACCTCATTATGCATATGTTAACTATCATCTCTAGAAGCTTAAGTAAATAGTTTGAACCTGTGATTTACCGCTTTGATACCATGTTAAACTATCATTTCTTCTAAAGCCTTAAGTTGACGAGAATAAGATAATTAACATTTTATATAATTCAGCGATATAATCAAACTTTAAAATTAAAAACCCATCAATATGTATCCATATATTTCAAATGCATTATGCATGTGTCAAGAAATTGCATTGACCCACATTTAAAAATTGGCTCAATTTGATGGTTTGACTTTTAATTTCACTACCTTTTCTGTTTGTAGTTAAGGTAAAGGAAAACCATGGAGTTGAATCCATTTGGTTTAATTATGAGGAAAGAGGAGTCAAATGTTTCTTTAGATTTTAAGAGATGACTTCATACATATGATTCAAAAGTAATAACGGCACAACAAAATTACGTAACAAAATACCATGACAACATATCAAATGATAATGAGTGTGTTGTAAAAGCGTAATAAGGTATAACAGATTCCAACAAACAATGTGGCTCAGAACAAAACATCACAATGCTCTCGACACTTTACGACGCTTCATATGACATTTTATCAGCACAAATGATACTGGTTATATATGATAGTGTTCGATTTCTTTTTTCGGGTGTGTGCACGCAAGTCAACCACTTAAATGTGCGAGTAAGGGCACCTATATATATATGCCTAGAGCAATCACACAATGACCAATGAGGTTTGATCAAGTGGTCAAAGCTGAGATCTAGGACCAAAAGATCTTGTGTTTGAGTCCTATTTGGGGTAGAAAGTGTGTGTATGAGTTATGTCGAGTCTCATTTGAGCAAAAAAAAAAAAAAAAAAAAGGTGTGGGTGTATGCATGTTGTGTGTGATATTTTTCACAATTTTTGCATATTTTTAGTGATCGTTTATAATCGAAATGCATCATCGCTTAAATGTTGTCGCGACAAAACAAGGATCGGCTAGCTAAATGAATGTACTTTTGCAATGAAAAGTGAAATGGCTCTGCAATGCGAAGAGTAATAGCTCTGCATGCGAGGAGTAATGTCTATTACTTTTGCAACATTTTCTAACTGATGTGTTTTGCCTATAAAATGGAATTAGATTGCAAGCATGAGTTCATTCGAATCATAAGCAATTCTGGTATATATATTTTTAACGTCTTTCTTTGTTAATATCGTCTTTCTATTTATACCTGTTCGCATTCTCTATTTTATAGTTCAACACCTTTGTTTATGTAATTTGGATGAATATCATTGTAGATGTAAAGAAATTTTTATTAATCTTTTTTAAAAAAAAAAAAATAGAATATATGTTGCTTTGTCATTTTGAAGAATTTACTGTATCTAGCAGTACTATAAATGATTTAAAGTGTACTTAAGAAATTTCAACGGTCAAATTTAAAAATAAAACACGACAAAGAAATACTCTATTATTTATCGTGAAAATACAAATTTATAAAATTTCTTCTACATATACCCATTCATCCAGATTCTATGAAATTTTTTTATATCTATCAAATTCATTCGCATCTTGTAAAATTGAGATTTGATATATTTCATCTTATATAAAGATTCTGTGAATTGGAAAATATAATATTCTAAACTCAGAAATGTAAAATATGTTAGTTAATATCTGATTTAGTGCTCTTATAGATTCAAATGCAGCTTGATCTCTCTCATGTAATGTATAAGATTAAGAACTAGGATTTGACAGAAATAACCTCAGTGATTTTGCATACATATATTTTTACGCCAAAGACTCCAAAAGACACAAAATCTGACTTATTTGACTTATAATGACAAAAAGAATCATTTGACTTATATGACACAAATTAGATAGATAGACTCAAATACTCAAATACTTAAAAAAAAAAAAAAAAAAAAAAAGGGGGGGAGAAGAGGCGCTGTAGTTACTAGTTAGTAAGTTTTTTTGTTTTTGTTTTTTTTTTTTTTTTATTTTTTGTTTTTTTTTTCGTTCCTGGACTGTTTTTTTTTTTTTTAAATTTTTTTAATTTTTTTTTTTTTATAATATAATTCAGGACTGTTCAGTTTTTTTTTTTTTTTTTTTTTTTTTTTTTTTTTTTTTAACGATGTATTGACCATCGCGATACAACGACCACCCCGATACATTGACCACCGCGACGCATTAACCACCCCGATGCAATGACCACCTCGATGCAAATGACCATCCCGATGCATTGACCACCATAACGCCCGATGCGATGACCATCGCTATAAAGAGACACTGCGATGAAGTGACACCACGATGTAGACACGGCGATGAAGCGACACCGTGATGCGCAGAGACACAATGAAGTGACACCGCGATGCAGTAGACAACGCGATGCGCTGACCACCCCGATGTAGTAGACACTGCGTGATGCGAGACGCCGTGATTGCAGAGACACCTTGATGAAGTGATACAAATGACGTAGCTGACCACCCGCTACGCAGAGACGCCTCAACGGCGACACCACGATGCATTGGCCACGCCAGATCCATTGATCACCTCGACATGTGTGACCACCTCCGATCACGAGAGACACCACGATGCGCTGACCAACCCAGATGCGCAGAGACACCGCGATGCACTGACCACCCCGATGCGAGCAGACATCACGATGTTATAACATTTGACGAATGCAGACATCGCAAATAAAGCAGACACCGCGAATAAGAGACAACGCGATGCAAAGACACCGCTGATGAAAGTTGACACCGCATTACGCAGACACCACGACGAAGTTGACACCGCAATGCATGATGATGTCCGATTGTAAAGACATCATCAAATGTTATAACATTTGACGACGCAGCAGACACCGCTGATTGAAGTGATAACGCCGATGCAAAGACACCGCGAATGAAGCGACACCGCGATTGCGCGTAGACACCGCGGATGAAGTGACACCGCGATAAGAGACACCGCAATGCAGACATCGCGATCCGCAGAGACACCGCGATGAAGTGACACCGCCGATGCAGCTGACCACCCCGATGCGCAGACACCGCTGACGAAGTAACACCGCATTGCGAGACACCACAATGATGTCTTATTGTATCGATTTATTCGCAATGGACGCCTTATTGTATCGATTTATGTAAGGACATCAATGTCACTTCATTAATTGTCTAATGTATGCGATGACATATGCAGTGACATCAATGTCACTTCATTAGTTGTCTAACGTATGCAAATGACATCTACAAAGTGACATCAATGTCACTTCATTAATTATATCAATTTGGCTTGTTTGGCAACGGAGAAACTCTAATGGCATGTTTGGATTGGTAACGGAATGAAATGAAATGCTTTTTTCATTACAATATATCAATTTGACTTGTTTGGCAAATGGAGGAATGGAATATCAATTTGGCTTATTCTAAAAAGATTGAAAACAATAAAGCAAGATCTTTACTTACCCCAAAAAATTGTCAAGCATTGTCACATTTTAACGTTAACAATCGAAAAACCAAAGAACAAAGCAATGCAGTGTATTCGCTTTTACGCACTACTACAAAACTCGAGAGAGAACAACATTTCACCAGTAAATACAAAATTGAACGGATTCTTAAATATGATGTTCAGAGTACATGTTCAGGGCTTTTGGCATTTCAATCGCCGCTGTAATCAAATTTTTCTCTTTGATCCATTTCCACATATGACTTAAATATCATAAATTTTGGGAGCAACTGCGATATATATCACCAATCGACCAATACATGATGCTTTAGCCCTTCAAACATTAAATGGTGAATTCATTCAAGCCCCGTAATCGCACTCCCCTTTCTTCCTCCTATTCTCGCTTCCTTATAGTCTAACATAACGGTCATAAGGTATACTGTAGAAACCACCAATCAAAGATAAAAATAGACTGGAAGAATTGGGAGGTTTACAATGTAGGATCTCATGAATTCGCCAAATTCATTGATGTTTTAAAGCATAAATGCTAAAACTCGCAAAATATAAATGTTGACGCAAGTGATAATGCCTAAATATGACACTTTGTTGAGTATCAAACAATAAATAAATGAAAGCAAACATGAATATCAAAAGATCCCGTAATTCCTACAATTCATCCAAATGCGAGTTAATCCGATCAAAGGCCTTAATTCATAACATGCCAAAAGATCAAAACTTTTAAACAACACAATAAAGCATATTAGCATAAAAACAACGAGGCGCTTAAATATTTGAAGGACTATTACCAACAACTTACATGCCCATTTGATTCCCTCGATTGCTCTCAAATATATAGTATGAAGATCTCAAACCTTCAAGAAGCCAAGATCATGGTTACATCTCAGCAAAGGCTCGCTGTTTAATTCACCGATAATCGTGGTTCGTTTCATAGAATCCACTACGAGTTGATTATGATTCCACTCCAACGACCAATATATTGTGATTTTGAGTAAATACCACCGCCTGAGCCGTAGATCGAGCACAGATGGATCAGCCGGGATGGACGGCGAAGTGAAAACTAGAAAATCTTCGGTAACGGAGTCCTTAATCGACTCGGAATCTTCGATATTTGAGAAGGAATTGAACTCCGCGATTTCTATTGCTTTCTACGTGATCATCGTCAAATGGTTTGATCGAATCGTCTTGCACTTTTAATCCCGCTTTCTTAATATATTCGGAAAATTAGATGGTGATTTTGAGGGTAATTTAGTAGAATAGGGTATTTTGGTCCATGTATATATATTATGTCCTTATAAGTCCAACAGATTCCTTTATGTCCTTATGGGGCTAATAAGTATAAAAAACTATACTTTTAAGTAATTAACCCTTTTTTTAATAAACGTTAAGGTTACGATAGTATTTCTTAGAGTAGGAATTGTAATAAAAAAAAACTTTTATTAGTTTAATGAAGTAATTTTATTTGTTACTTTTGACATCATAATACGCGACATCCAGAAAATACTACGGTCCAGTCAATACATAAAAATTGGACCATCCAGTTTGCCGTTTGATCAACTTTTAATTAATTAGGACCGTTTGATGTATTTGATACACCATAACATATTCTGTACTTTCATGTATGTTCAATTAAAACATTCATTTCCCAATTTCATCTTCTTTCCCAACAAACTTTTCTTTCTAATATTCTAATTTCTCTGCAAATTAAATCATTCATCTTCCTCCCTTAAAGCTCGATTCTTCTCCTCTTTTTCCCAATTCAGTGTGTTTAAACAAAAATCAAAGAAGATGATGCAGAATTACCAAGCATAAGAAAGTTTAATGTCATTTATGGTTTTCTGATAACAAAAGAAAAAAAAATCTTAAAAACAGCTCGCTAAGAAAAATAATCAAAAAAAAGAAATTAAAAAGAAAAAATCAACACGAACTACTATCAATTGCAGCCTTCTTGCTGGTTTTTATTTTTGTTTATTATTTTATTTTTATGAATGGGTCGAATTGCTTCTTTTATGTTTCAATGGAAGACGTTTGTTTTTTTTTTTTTTTTGATAGGAAAACTGATAAATTCTTTATCGGCTTAGCTTTAAAATAATGTATCTATATCGGTTTAGATGTGAAAGAATATTTGGTGTGTTAAAATATACAATATTTAAGGTGTATTAAAAGATCTAACGAATATAAATTGTGATGTTTTTAACGGTGAAGATTAAAACCTGGATCATACCTTAATCAATCAGAATGCGCTCATTCGCGACATCCAATTTTATTTTATTTGACATAAAATCAAACACAATCACGATGTACGTAATGAATATCGCTAGTGGGGTATATAGTCGCCAAAACAGAGCAGAAAAAGAAAAACAGAACATGTTCATTCTTTGCAAATCCCAACAAATTCTGTTACACACCAACTATTTCTTTCTTTTTTCATTGAAAACGCACATTATTGTATGACTTGATATCAGAAAGTGAAAAACGCACATTATTGTAAATTTTTCAGACGTTTTATACTACCTTCGCTTTCAAAATATGTGCATTTAGCTTTTTAGCTTTATCCCATAATGTAGATCCATTTAAAACCAAAAAAGTGCGTATTTATTACATTTTTCTCATTTTATCTCTCATTTATTATATGCTCACACATTTTTCATTATATTGTATTAATAACAGTCAAATATCATTCTGCACTTTTTTTAATCAAAGTTAATGACACCTAACCAATTTAACCAATTTTCTTAATCTGTATTTAAAAATTCAAACTGATTTATATTTTCAAACGAAAGTAAGACTATATATATTTTTATATATATACAAACACCACGCATATGTATTTATCACATTCCTCCCACGTCTAACAAATTTGATAACCTGCCCTCGAAGTAATGCCAGCATCACCTTTTGTATTCTTTTCGTAACAACTTTGTGTGTGTACATATATATATATATATTCAGTTTCATAAATCATAAGTCTACAAATATTTCACATTTATATATATGAACTTACTACATTTCTCTGCTCATCCTCCAACAATCTCTCTGATTTTTCATTTTTTTGTTTT